>PITA01000267.1:213139-315711 GCA_004023965.1 Spilogale gracilis | reverse complement strand
GGATGGGAGAGCCTGGTGGTGGGTACTGGGGGCACCTATTGTGTGGAGCACTGGGTGTGGGGAATGGGGAATGAATCTTGGAACACTGGAAAAAAATTTAAGTAACAATAAAAAAATAAAATTAAATTAAAAAAAAAGAAATTTGGATTTGGGGCGTTCCTGGGTGGCTCAGTCAGTTAAGTGTCTGCCTTTGGCTCAGGTCATGATCCCAGGATCCTGGGATTGAGCCCCACATTGGGCTCCTTGTTCAGTGAGGAGTTTTCTTCTCCCTCTCCCTCTGCCTGCAGCTCCCCTTACTTGTGCATGCTTGCTCTCTCTCTCTCTCTCTCTCTCTCTCTCTCTCTCTCTCTGTCAAATAAATAGAATCTTAAAAAAAGGAAACATGGATTTTATTCTTAGTGCAACGGGAGTCACTGCAATGAGGTAAAAGAGACAAAACTTACTGGTATATTAGAAGGGCAAGAAGCAGGCATATGGAAGAGGAAGAAAGTCGCAAGCCAGGCTTCTGAATTGCATGGATTTTGACTTGGGTGGATAATGGTATCATTTACTGAACTGAGGCGGTCTGAAGGAAGAACATGTTTACAAGGAAGATCATGGATTTAGCTTAGGACATGAAATTGGTTGCAACTCTTCTAGAAGTTAGAAAAAAGGCATTTGTAAAGAGGCTAAAGGGTTATACTCTGTCCTACGATTTAGCCTCAATAAATAATTCAACACTAAATATGTTATCAGTCCACAGATGATTGTAGTTAAAAAACCAAAGCAACCTGAAAGGCAACAACAGGGAATCATGAATGGACATGCATTACAGCTATTAAAACCATATTTAGGAAGGTCCTTTTCAAGTTGGAAAAAACGTTTACAGCATTTTAGTGGAATAAAGATTGATTGATTATAATATACATCATATTTACATATTATGTATTTAAAATTATGGACTCCAGGAAAACAAACTGAAGGTTTTAGAGGGGAGGGGGTGGGGGGATGGGTGAGCTGGTGGTGGGTAATAAGGAGGGCATGTGTTCCATGGAGCACTGGGTGTTACAGGCAAACAATGATTCATGGAACACTACATCAAAAACTAATGATGTACTCTATGATGACTTACATAACATAATAAAAATAAAAAAATAAAAATGAAAGAAGAAGTAGAGACAAAATGAAAGAAGTAGAGACAAAAATAAAATTTATACACGTTTATTCCAACTATAAAAATCAGCCATATTTATGGAGTAAGAATAGTTATAATACCATATATACATATGTACGTATATATCTACATATAAACATAAACTAGGATGCTATAATACGGGCATTTTTCCTCTGTTAACATTCTTAATCCCAGGGCACCTGGGTGGCTCAGTGGGTTAAAGCCTCTGCCCTTGGCTCAGGTCATGATCTCAGGGTCCTGGGATCGAGGCCTGCATCGGGCTCTCTGCTCGGTGGGGAGCCTGCTTCCTCCTCTCTCTCTGCCTGCCTCTCTGCCTACTTGTGATCTCTTTCTCTCTCTCTGTCAAATAAATAGATAAAATCTTTAAAAAAAATTCTTAGTCCTCCATGTTTATGTATGTTTACATGTGCATGCACAGACATGGGCACATACAAACACACATCTAGCAGGGTGAATGCCTTTTTTTGGGTAAGCACTTTTGGGTAAGCACTATCATTTAAGTACACTTTTTGTTTTTTCTCCAGACTGATTTTCCAGTGGCATTCTTTTTTTTTAGATTTTTTTTTTATTTTTTAAGTAATCTCTACACCCAACACAGGGCTCGAACTCACAACTCTAAGATCCAGAGTTGCACACTTCAGTGACTAAGCCAGTTCCAGTGGCATTCTTTCTTTTTTAAGATTTTATTTATTCTTTTTTAAAGATTTTATTTATTTATTTGACAGAGAGAGAGATCACAAGCAGGCAGAGAGAGAGAGAGAGAGAGGGGAGGAAACAGGCTCCCTGCTGAACAGAGAGCCCGACATGGGCCTCGATCCCAGGACCCTGAGATCATCACCCAAGCCGAAGGCAGAGGCTTTAACCCACTGAGCCACCCGGGTGCCCGAGATTTTATGTATTCTTTGACAGAGAGAAACACAGCAAGAGAGGGAACACAAGCAGGGGGATTAAGAGAGGGAGAAGCTGGCTTCCCGCTGAGCAGGGAGCCCGATGTGGGGCTCGATCCCTGGACTCCGGGATCATGGGTAGTCACCTAATGACTGAGCCACCCAGGTGCCCCATCCAGTGGCATTCTTAAGTTAAGTGGTAACTGTACTTTCAACCTGCAGACAGGTTGAAAAATCAAGGAGTCTTACTCATTAATGTAATGCTTATGTCTTGGCATGCAACAAAAGGATGAAGGATTAAACACTGCACAACTGGAATGGGCACCATGCCACCCTCCCACTCAGTTTTCCTCCCGCTCTGGTCACTCACCCTTACCCAGGCCATTACAACACTCTGCCCACTTAGAGAGTTTCATTCTCAGCTCTTGAAACTGTATGTTCATTTTAAAACCCTGCTCTTCAGGTCTCTCTTTCCTCTACCATATAGTAAAATAAATTACCTGATAATTTAAATCCTGATTAGAATGAATTGGGACCAAGAAATGAGAACTATGAAAAGTCACTGTAATAATTATAAATGCCCAGCAAAATAATAGATTCTATGCCTCAAGAGTTATGTCATCTGGAACTATTCATGAAAAGGATAGATGACAAACTCTAGAAGATTAGAGCCATGGTTCCCAGACTTTTGGAATCCCAATAGTCATAAAATTAAAAACAATGGGAAACACAGCCTTCTGCATTTAAACAAAACAAAACAAAACAGCAATACAACCTCTATCTACTGTCCTTCTCAAATAAATAGCATGTCAACAGCAAAAGTCAATGTAAAACAGCACCAGAATAAAACCACAGCTCCTTACATTTAGATTTACGTTAAAAAAAATCACTATTATCCTTCTTTAACTTATATCCCCCCAAAAAAACTGTTAAAAAAAGAAAAACAACTGTCAAGAACCAGTAGTAGTCAGAAGACTGCAGAATATTTAAGAACCACTCCATGAATTTCAATTGGAGTTCTTTTGTCCTCAGTGATAATAAGAACCTTATTAACTTAGATTTCTTGAGTGTTTATCATATAAAAGACACAATACAAATAATTTAAATTCAATTAATCATCAAAACAATCATTGAGATGGAAAGGTAATTTTATACTCTCCATTTTGCAGATGAGGAAACTGGAGTTTCAAGGGTCACAGTGCAAGAAAACAACGTACCACAGATATAAATGCAAATCTACCTATCTGACTCAAAAATGGAAACTCTTAACTCCCAATCTGTGACTTTTTAAAATTTTTAATGTATATGTAACTCCTGTGGAAAACAGATGATTATATAAGATCCACTTCTCCTGTCATTTATTTCAGTTTCAGTTTTTTCATCATTATGTGAATAATGATAACATCCTTAATAAGCCTAATATCTCGGGACACCTGGGTGGCTCAGTTGGTTAAGCCACTGCCTTCGGCTCAGGTCATGATCCTGGAGACCCGGGATCGAGTCCCACATCGGGCTGCCTGCTCGGCGGGAAGCCTGCTTCTCCCTCTCTCACTCCCCCTGCTTGTGTTCCCTCTCTGGCTGTGTTTCTCTCTGTCAAATAAATAAAATCTTAAAAAAAAAAATAAATAAGCCTAATATCTCTTTTGTTCCCTATTGTCTGTGTTGCTATTTTCATGGATCAAGTAAAAAAAAAAATTCTCCAAACTGACAGTTGCTGAAGGGGGACAGAGGGATAGGATGGCTGGGTTATGGACATTGGAGAGGGTATGTGCGATGGTGAGTGCTGTAAATTGTGTAAGACTGATGATTCACAGACCCCTGCAACAAATAATACATTATATGTTAATTAAAAAAACTAATGATGTACTATACAGTGGCTAACTGAATATGATAATAAAAGAACTCATATCCAAATAAAAAAAATTCTCCAATTAGAATATCCCAAAATTACCATGACAAAAGTTAACTTTTTTAAAAAAGATTTTATTTATTTATTTGACAGAGAGAGAGAGAACACAAATAGGCAGAGAGGCAGGCAGATAGAGAAGGGGAAGCAGGCTCCCTACCTAGTAGAGAGCCCGGTGGGACTCAATCCCCCAGGACCCTGAGATCATGACCTGAGATGAAGGCAGAGGCTTAACCGTCTGAGCCACCCAGGTGCCCCCAAAAGTTAACTTTAAAAAAAAACTTCTTGGCAATATGATTGCATTCAATTTTGATTACAGCTTACTCAAAAACATGCATTTCACCTCTTCACTTTGTTAATCCATATTTTATTGACCCTCTTCATTAGAATTCCTTTAATGGAAAATAAAGCATGCAAAATGACCCATGATACCATGTTTAGGTTATGTTTTATAAGACGCTATAACTTCAATTTACTATTTATTTCCTACAGTAATATAGGCAATCTTAAGCATTTGACTATATTTTGACATAGATCATATGAGAATTTCCAGCAATAATACAATTTTGCAATTTTATTTCCTAATTATGAGTTTATCTGGCATCAATTATATCTAAAACCATGATTAATCTTACATTAATTTACATTATAAATCTTAATTATGGATTTCTTCAAGCTAAAGGGAATAGCACTTGAAAACTTCAAACTCTTTCTGTTAAAATCTGTGCCAACATGAATCTATACTAAATGCTTAAATGTAGATTTCACACCTAAGTTATAAAGAACAGTAGCTTAAAGAAATACAACATTTATTTCATAGTGTGTCAATATTTTAGTATTTCTGTGCCCTAAATTTGACTATGAAATTTTAAGGCATACTTTTTATTCAAAAGAATCTATTTTCATTCAAAATTAAAATTTACTGATTACCGAGTATGAAACAGTAGAAATATCTTTTAAAAATGAGCTCCCGAATTGTGATACCTTTTGGAGAATGAAACTTCAAACAGAATTCACTATTGTAAGGTGGATTCAAGCTGTACTTTCTGTTAGAAATAGAAAAGGCTTACACCATAAACCCTTTGAAGAGCTGCCAAATTAGGGTCATGGAAGTCTGAGCCTAGAGCTGATAGCTAAGGAAATCCAATTTGAGTCTGACAAAGAGAAGCTGAGGTCTGATACGTGTAGATGGTGAGGAGGGGAGAAGCAAATTATTTGGTATTTACCATCGGTATGTTGGCAGTTGTGTCATGACATCGAGTAATTCCTTAGTTTTCATCCTCGCATTTATTAAGTCCCAGAGGAGAACTTAAAAGATAGCATTTGTACCATGAGAAGCAGACTTAGTTCAATAAAAATATATCATTTGCAAATCCAACATCCATTTATACTTTCTGTTGTAACAGGAAGGAAACCCAAAGGGTACCTCTGGACTTGGGTCAACATATATTTATTATTTCTTCTAATATAGCCCATAAATGCTAATAACCCTCTGTGGAAGGATATTATTACAGTGAGAGCACTTGATTACAAACAGAGCACACAGACTTAGGAACAACTTAATTTCTAACAAGAAATAACTTCCGCTTTGTTTATTTGATGACTTAAGTAAAGCTTAGAGTGATGCCTGATTACTTAAAATCAAGTATCAGGGCCGTCATGGATTCTGGCCTAAGCAATATTGTATAAAATGAATTAAAACATCAAGTATATTATTGGAATTTCACACCAAAGCACCACATGGAGGAATAGGGAGGTAAAATGATCTTAATTCTTGGGGTAAAGGTTTAACCTTCTTTTCTTTTTGAACTGGAAAATCTGTTCAAGCTCTCCTTCTTTACTCAACAACATTTATTGTTAATCAGTAATCTTTTTAAAAACACAAATGTGACACAAAGAAAATTCTTAGGGCAGCTACAAGCAGGCTTATTGTCACTTGCTCTAAGCCCCGTGTACTTAGCATTACTAAAAGAGAATTTTTCCCCCTAAATTTGCTCTTCTATTTAAATCGTTATCATTGGAGAGTGACATACGACACAAGAAGGATTCCAAAATTGACCCTCAAATGATCTGGGAAAACCCCAGTTCAAGGACTGAATTTAAATGTTGGGTATAATAAAGGCTTTCACAAGCACTGTCAAAGGAATTTCTGTTCTTTTAAAACAACCGAAGAATACATTGCTTTCTGGAAATGTTTCGATCCTTCTCCATCACCATTAAGCATACTGCTCTCAAAACAAATTCCCCCAGGACCAATTTCCTTATAAAAATTACAGCTGGAGAAGTTATAACAACATGTTATCATAAAATAAACCATGAAGCTCTCTGCAAAGGAATAGTAAGTCAGCATTCTAGCAGTGAGAAGTTGGCAGCAAAAAACGTATCCCCAAGGAATTGGGTGAGAAATTTTTGATGGGATTAAAACACGCTGCATGACATATGGTATATATTTTTAACACATATAATAGGAGAAATAAATTGGAAGAAGCATCTAAGCATTAATCCCCGAAGTCCCACATCTCCGTCCCACCTGTGAGGGATTTGTCTCTTTCAGCTTGTCATGGTAATGTAAGCATGAAAGGATTCTTCCTACCTTCTGGAATTCAACTTTAGAAAGGGAGATAAAATGTCACTATTATTTATCTGCATCGTTTAAGATGCTGTTTTTGAACAGAACAGAGAGATGTAAATAGATAAATGCAGCAAACCCAACATACAAACTGTTGAACTAAAATCAGTTTTACTAATATTTCCTATCAGTGTTAATATCTTTCCATGCACTCAAACGATGCAGTGCATCAGGGCACACTTTGGGCACCCCCCCCCAAAAAGATGACTTTGGAATATGTTGGTGCTACCAATATATCTAGATAAATTGCAAAATTTTTGAAACATACTCTGCTTGCTCCTCTAAAAGGAGGGAAAATTTAAAAAATAAATACATTTTGCTCTGTCTTTTCAAAGTATTTCTATAGGCAAATCTGATTTTAGCTTGTGTCCTGCAAAAATGTCATGCTCTGCCTCTTCTTCTGAATTCATTACTCTCGTATTTCATTCTATTAATAACTTATATTAGTAAAGCAACAGGATGATTCTCCCATATTTATCATTATGAGGACAAATGCACTGTATATAAACCTTTGAATCTCTAAGTTCTCCTCTCTGTAAAATTCAAAAAGTGCCCATCCCATAGAATTATTTTCAGGATTAAATGAATTGAGCCAAGCAAATGCTTAGCATAATATCCAGCAATACCGTAAATTGCCAATAAATGTTAACTGTCTTCACCATCATCATTTCACCACCATCACCACCATCATCTACACAAACAAAGTCTTGCAGAATTGAGCATGTTTTAAGAGAAGCTACTCCTGGATAAATGGTCCAGTGTCCAACATACTGAAATCTCTGTTACCAAACTTTATATGGTGCTACAACATAGGCATCAACTGCACTGTACAGATGGAAAAATTGAGGCTTTAGAACAAAAGGTTTGGGGGTGTTTTAGTGACATCAGTTGAGCAATTGGAGCACCTTCCTCTCTGATACTGAGTCCTACATAGGAGTCTGTGCCTTGCATTTTATATTCACTACTGGCAGATCAAAATAATATTTAGAAAAGCAGTTGCAACAAAACTATTGTCCCTTTCAGTTAATTTACTTGCATCATTTTGCCCTTGATATAACTGTTTACTATTTAATTGTATGCAATTTTACTACAAACAGCCAGCAACAGTGTGTGAAAAGGGGAAATAATATATGATTCATTAGCCAATCAAACAATATATTCTTGAAGAAAGAGGTACCTAAGGGATGGGCTAAATGGATGATGAGTATTATGAAAGGCACTTGTGATGAGCACTGGGTGTTGTACGTAAGTGATTAACCCCTGAATTCTACCTCTGAAGCTAATAGTATACTATATGTTAAGTAATTGGAAATTAAATAAAAACAAAACAACATGGGATATGATGAGCATTGGGTGTTATACTGAACTAATGAATCACTGAACATTATATCAAAACCAATGATGTACTACACCTTGGCTAATTGAATTTACATTAAAAAAAACTTGAAACAATAAAAATGAATCCAATAATTTTTTACCTAAAGACATAATATCAGAAAGCATACATTCTTGTATTTAAAAATCTGGGATGCATTTTATGAAATAAGATTAAAGATAAAATGGACTAAGAAATTATGATACTATTATTCTCTGTATGAAGATAAAAAAATGAAAGCAGCTAAGTGAGACATAAATCAGCAGATACACTTTTATTTTTAAGAACAATTCCCAGTTTCAGGCTTTTTCCTCAGACATGATATTTTAGATTAAAATATCAATTGCATCTTTTGTGGTTTCATAGCAGCATAATCTCTTGACTCTGTTGCCGAGCTGCCAACATCAATTTTATATTTATTTCAAGGTGACTTTGGAATATTTCATCTGTCTTATATATGATTATTCTGCTTCCATTCAAGTGTTTTTGACTTGTTCCCCCATCTCATCATACTAGTAGTCCACCGTATAAACGCACACACCTTGAACTGGAAAATTTATTTTTTCTAAGAATATAATCTTCTAACCCTCTTAGAGTTTTAAAACATTTAGAACTTGCTCTCCATCTCATGCTTTCTTGCTGTCTCTCTCCCTCCATCCCTCCCTTCCTCCCTTTCTCTCTCTATTACACACACAAAAGCACACACGTGCACAGAATCATTTCTACAGGTATATTCCATTTTGCAATGTGTAGGAGAATTGTTTCATACAAGATGTCACTTAGTAGAATATCAGATCTATAAATACATCATAAGCATAAATGATAGCTCAAAAATATTAAATTGTGAAAGATGGTGACATTTGTTCTATTCACTTATTTTTTACTAAGAGAGGACACTTGTATATTTCCCCAGCAAATATATTCACTGTAAGAAGCTATTCTTTGTGCAGATTCACTTGAATTTTTGGTTCTTTGGTTGTTGAATCTCTTTTCCTGCACTGTCTCTGTGCTCGTGGTAAACTCTGCATAAATACTCATGGATTTATCTCCCTACTTCGGCCATCCAGCCTAAGCTCAATGATATTTTCCCATTGTAGATAAGATTTTTATCAACTTTCCTTTTTAAAAAAAAAAAAAGATTTTATTTATTTGACAGAGAGAAACACAGCCAGAGAGGGAACACAAGCAGGGGGAGTGAGAGAGGGAGAAGCAGGCCTCCTGCCGAGCAGAGAGCCCGATGTGGGACTCGATCCTGGGTTTCCGGGACCATGACCTGAGCCGAAGGCAGTCGCTCAACCAACTGAGCCACCCAGGCGCCCCTCAACTTTCCTTTTAAATCACCCACTAAATACACACCCAGTTGTTTTTATAACAATTCTAAATGTGATTTTCATTGCTATTATAGATTCAATAGGGTCTTTGCACCCATATACCTTTCACCAAAGCATTTGCACCCCCATCCCAACCCCACCAAATCCATAGCTTCACTTTTTAGTCCCTGATAAAGGTTCTAGTTAACCTCATCTGGATTTTCCCATCATCCCTTTCTTGGTCTCCTGACAGGACCTACCTATGATAATAGATATAAAATGATGGGCCCCAAATCTCCAATTTTACCCAACACTTTAATCACTTAACATCTTAGTTAAGTACTCTTGAATAGTAATATCCAGTCAATCTTCTCAGTGCTCTCAGTTTCCATGTGTAAAATGGCAGTAATTATGGTATCAGTATCATAGGGTTATAGTTCTCATTGAATGAGGAGACTGTGTAAATTGCTTATATGGTTATAGTTCTCATTGAATGAGGAGACTGTGTAAATTGCTTGCACTTATGAGCTGCCATTATTATCTTCTTAATATTAAGTATTTGGGGATTCCTAACAGTTTCCATAGACCATTTATCATCATGCCCGTACATTCCTTTCATCATCATGCCCATACATTCCTTTGCTTTAATCTGTTGCTTGACTTTTGTCATCCAAATCTTTACTCAGTATGTTTCTTTTGCTAATGTATTACTTTAGACTAGTTTTAATCTGCTTTCTTAAATCACTACCCATTTTTAATGGATAAAAATCTCACTACCTTGTTATCTAACATGACTTGTTATCTAACATGACTGGTTGTATTATAAGGGCAATATTTTCATCTTACCATCTCTTCACACAATTCACACCTTTCTGTATTTCGAATTGGGTTTACACACTTTTTCTTTAAAGATTTTATTTATTTGACAGTGAGAAATACAGCTAGAGAGGGAACACAAGCAGGGGGAGTGAGAGAGGGAGAAGCAGGCTTCTCGCGAACAGGGAGCTTGATGTGGGGCTCGATCCCAGGTCTCCGGGATCATGACCTGAGCCAAAGGCAGTCGCTTAACCAACTGAGCCACCCAGGCGCCCCCACACTTTTATTAACATTAGGTAACTGTCCTAGACAAGTTAGTTTACTTTCTTGTTTTTTTTCTAGAGAGGAAAGCTTTCTTGGATGATGGATAATGAAGAATATGATTTCTTTAATTACTTAAGTTACCATTTCAGACTAGAAAATGTAGTTTATGTTTGGTGACTGCAGTGTATTTTCACATGAAATAAGAAAGTATTTACCAAATCAATAAAAAAGCTGCATGAATCCCAATGTAAGAGTTTGCAAAATGACTTACAAAAGAGGCAGCAAATATAATCAATACTCTTACTGAAGTAAGTTTCTTCTTGTGTAGAAGAATCATTTAGAATGTGATTTCTGTTAAAAAAAAACACTGTATTTTCCCAGTTGAATCTTAGGATTGAAATAAAAACATAACCACATATACAAGGCATGTCATGAAAAAACCAGTACGGTAGTAGATAATTAAAAAATGACCTAAGATTTTATAATTTGCAATCGTGTTCAAAACTGAATGAAATTCCAGAGTCTCAAGTGTGGAAATTTGTTTAATTTAAAGAAAAAAAAAGAAATGTAGTCATAAATACAGAGAACAGATGGGTGGCTACCAGAGGGGGAGAAAAGTGGGGCCGATGGGTGAGATAGGTAAAGGGAATTAAAAGGTATAATCTTCCAGTTATAAAATAAGTAAGTCACCAGAATGACAAGTACAGCATAAGGAATATAATCAATAATACTGTACTCACTTTCTATGGTGATAGATGATGGCTACATTTGTGGTGAGCACTAAGGTATAGAAAATTTGACTCACTCTGTTGTATACTGGAAACTAATATAATATTGTAGGTCAATCATCCTGCAATAATAGCATTTAAAAAAAACTGAAGAACTCAAACAGTAAAAAAAGAAAAGGGAAGAAAATAAGGCATGTTTGGCTGACAAAGAAGACAAGTAAGAACGATTACTTTGGAATTCTCTTTTAATTTCCCTAAATAATAGTAGACTTGACTGCTTATTTATTTATCTATTTACTTACATACTCATTTGTTTTTTTTACATACTGTGAAACTGTGATTTCCTGTTATAACCTGGCTGCTGGAAAACTCAGAGAATTCTGGTGCTCACCTACAGAAACCATATTCACATTCTTGTACACTATTTTTACTTCTATCTTTGCTGCATGGACCTCATTTTCTGTTTTAACCACCATTTTGCATACACGTAGTTTAAAAACTTTATCCTCAAATAATTCCAGAATTCCCAAGGATGGGCATGGCTTGTTTCTCTCCTGTCCTGTGCCTGTCATATCCTCTAACGTTCCCTCCCAAGTCACATCACTCTTTGCTGTTCCTTAAACACCAGGCATGCTTTTACCTCAGGCCTTTGCCTTTCCTGAGTCCTGCCTGTAATTGTCTCTTCTTCATAAAGCTAGGGAAGGCCTCTCCACTCCTTCACTTTTTCTCAAAAGTCAACTTTTGACTTTTGTTCGGAGGGGTCATCTTTGACATCCTCTAATAGAACATAAAATCTCTTGAAAGTAAGAATTACTAAACGGATAAATAAAAGACAGAATCTAAACACATGATTTACATATGTTGAGTTATTATTGTAGAAGAAAACAATGCAAATTCAAAAATAGCAAATGCCTAGTGCTTTGTCTTTTAAGACACAAATTAACATGAACCTAGCTGCAAAACAGAGGTTATAAAATCCAATTTAATTTTGTCTCCTTCTATTTTAGCTTAATTTAACTTCCTTCCCAATTTTACTTTCCTGAACTTTGAATCATTCCAGAAAAGAAATGATCCAAAATAAATGTTTCCTGGCTTAGAATTAGCATGATTGTTGCAGAAAATAATGCATTTCTCACAAGTGAGATGGTATTGAGGCGGCTCAAACCAACCCAAATGCCAGGTAAAATGAAAGAATTCCCATTATAAGGCTTGTTTTGTCTGATGGGGGATTTTGGAGTCCTGCAATTCTGTAATAACATTATCTGTTATAGGAGATTAGGCAAACGAGAGCCAATTAAACTGCTGGACAACAGCCAAGGTACCATTGCTGACACAAATAGGAGTTTACTTGAAAGTATCAAAGGAAGTCCCTGATCTTATCTAAACACCTTTCTTTTTCCTTGTGGAAAGCGTCTTGTTTTTAATGATATAATGCAGCGAAATAGATCTTAATATTGCAGCTATCATACAGCAAAAGGAATAAGAGAACAATCCTTAAAGCCCGAGGTCATGCTACAAAGGCCTCTAGTGTGTTACCTGAAATCACTCTCTACTTAGGGTTCCAAATGTTAAAAGGGAGTGAGGAGCCTCAAAGAATAGTTTACACACAAGGATAGTTGAATGGTTTAAAGCTTTAATGCTTTCTTCATTTTTCCAAAAGGTGAGAAGCACTGATTAATGTCCATCCTACTCATACAAGTTCATTAACATGGATATCACCAGGATGTTCAGCAAATATCTCTCATAATTTGGCTAAATTTTTTGTCATTGCTCCTGTTTCTCAAGCATGGTTTCCTTTGTTGCTCCCTTTGGATTTCTTTGTCCTTAAGTGGCATGGTGAATACCGCTGGCAAATGTGGTAATGAAGTCCAATGAAAGAGAAAAATGTGATAGTCTCCTGGATAAGTTATAGGTTGAGGTACATTGAGGAGAAATTTGAATCAGCAGTTCTTATGTACAGTTAGAGTCTACATGTCTAAGTTATGTCATTTGCGTAGGATTTTCTAAATCACTGCATAAAATAATCACCTTGGCACCTCAAGTAAAGAGGTATCATAGAAAATGATACATAAAATTTCCTAGACAACATTTTATACTACCAATTAAAAAAGGATTTTGATGTAAATTGGGTAATAAATGGGAATTCCTTCATCTTTATTTCTTATGCCTTTCTTTATTTCACTCTTTTGGCATTTGATACCTCAAGTTATATATAATTTTCAAAAATACTCAACATTAAGTGAGGAAAATTAGGCCATCAGAGCTTTCTAATTATAACGAAAATGTTCTCTCATATTCATGTAAGATTTTTACTTGTTCTCCACTCTTTTCATACTCTGAAACCCATTTTTCACTGTTGCAATCTGTAATTGCTATAGGAAATATGTATTTTGATGTTCATTGTTCCGCATACCGAATTGTGAGTCTGATTCATATATCGCTTAATAACTGGAAAATGGTTAAATAACTGAGACACTGATGTAAAAAAATTTTAAAAAGGTAACAGTGCTGTCAGTGTTAATGGGATGTAAACGAGATACTTTAATGGATTACTGCATTTCTGGGTCACAAAATCCCCTGCATAATCATTTAGGAATATTAATCAAGTGAAAACTATCAAATGATCTCAGTTTGATGTCAAAATAGCTGTGAAAATTCTTCTTCCTCCCATTTTGTGTTCACTATTACCAGATTCCTAATACAGTAAAAGTCATTCCTCCTCAGTGCGTACTTGTATTCCCAGATAGATTACATTCTTAGTATCCATGCTTTTCCCTAATCCCATTATTTTAAAATTACTTTGTAGTATTCCATATAGTAAGGTATAAAAGGCAAAAGTCATGGAAGCATCTAAACTGAGGTCTTCTGCCCACTGCAATATCCCCAGACCACCTTTACCCTCTTATAGGCAAGCTCCTTAACCAAATTCAAACATCAACAGGCCAGAGATATTCTATGATCATCACGGTGTGTTTGTGTGTCTTTGTGTGTGTGCATGAGCACGTTCCTTCCCCTAAGCAGTAGCACAGTATACCCATTTTTTATATCCTCCATTTTGAAACTTAACAATTTTCAAGATCTTTCTACACTAGCACATATGGAAGTGTCTCTTTCCTCTTCACAGCTGGATGGTGTCCATGTATGGATGAATTATAATTTTTTTGACTTCTCCTTTACTGGTGACTAATTAATTTCCAATCTAATGTAACTCAAGAAACAATGAGTGCAGACAAATACAAACACGGATGGATGTATCTGCAAGATAAATTCAAAAATCACTGCATCAATGAGTATGTGCCATTTTTGTCTTGATAGCTATTGCTAAGTTGCTCTGCAGATAGGCGTTATCAAACTCTCATCAGCAATGTATGAGTACCTGATTCTCGACATCCTTGCCATTTGTTAACTCTGCTAACCTGATGGAGGAAATTTTTTGTTTAGATTTATTACAAAAGAGGCGGAATATTTTCATATATTTATCTCAAAGCCAACTGACTTTCCTCTTCTATGAATTGTTTATTCATATAATATTCCCATTTTTGTATCGAGTTGTTGGTCTTATTGATTTATAAGAGCTTTTTATATGCTTTTTGCAATTGTCTGTGGTAAGAGTTGCATGCAACTTGCTATTTGTGTTTTTCTTTTGTTAATTTACAGTAAATTAAAAGCATTCAGAACGATGCCACCTCTTCAGACCCCACCCTTGCTCCTCTACCTCTCCTCAAAGTAACTACAATATGAAAGTACCTTCCCCAGTTAGGAAGAAAGTGTTAAGAACCCTAGCATGTTTGGGGCGCCTGGGTGGCTCAGTTGGTTAAGCGACTGCCTTCAGCTCAGGTCATGATCCTGGAGACCTGGGATCGAGTCCCACATCGGGCTCCCTGCTCAGCGGGAAGCCTGCTTCTCCCTCTCTCACTCCCCTTGCTTGTGTTCACTCTCTCGCTGTGTTTCTCTCTGTCAAATAAACAAAATCTTAAAAAAAAAGAACCTTAGCATGTTACACTGACAGCTCAAAATACCACATTCATACACCCATGAGCTTACATATCCTGTCTTCAATCTCTTCATGTCTTTCCTCCTACCAAATAATTATTTTCCTTTCTGTAATGTCTCAATTAGAGACTAAAGAATCCATTTTAAATCCCATAAAATCATTTATTTTATGTTTTCCCAAGGCTTCCAGTTTTTAATAGGCTTACCTTTAACCATTATTGACCCTCTTTTGTGTTTCTCTCTTGTTTTCTTTATTTCTCTCTGTATGTTATTAGAGTATGGTACTGTACTGTCCTTAATGCCCATGTGACATGTCCTTGGGGCCAAGTGAGTACAGTATCATTTGTGCAACAGTCTTGACATAGTGAAATCCTGATTTTTTTTCCTTTTTTCATAATCTATCCAATGAATAATCAATGAATATACCTATTTTGTTTTATAAGCTGCTTCTCCTGCAATACCTAATGCATTCTGTGGTATAGAATTTTGATGAATTTTAAGTAGTCACATCTGATTTTAGAAAATTATATAAGAAATACGTGCACATAGCTGACAAACTTGCAAAGCTAATTTGTGTGCTCCATGAAGAACAGAATATATGAACCTAGTTGAGGTATGCTTATATCACTGGTTCTTGATTTGCTATTTCCTTTTTGATCCAAAAAAATGTTTTTCCACATCTTTGAGATAGGGGTCCATTTCTTTGTTACACCTTATTTGAAAAAAAAAAAGACCTTGTCAAATTAAGTGTATGCCTACTAGTGAGCAAGATACTAAGTGTATATGTACACACATATGCATACTCACTACTCTCTTCCCTGCCTGAAGCCAAACTTTCAGAACTCTCAAACTCTGAGAACAGCTCTAGACTTCAAAACAACTGTTGCTAGAGATGTAAGGGCTGCAAACCTTTCCTTCTTGGAAAGAATGAAGCATCCCCTGTGGATCCAAGCAATAAACCAACAACTAGAAGAGAGAACCATAAAAATAGTAGCATCATGCTGTGATTATTTGATTTCCCACTTGAAAGGAAGTGTATTCTCTGATGGGATGGTAATCCATACATAAACCAGTTTGTACAGAAATTTTGGAGTAGCAACAGAAAGCTGAAGAAAAAGGGCAGAAAACTGAGGGAAGAGGCAAAATTCCATGGCAACCATTCAGAGCAGGCACATGGCTGTTGTATCCCCTAATCAGCTGCCCAGGGAGCATGGCGGTGATGAGAGGTAGGTCAGCTTTCAGAGGTAGGTGGAAAGGGAAAGAGTCACCTGTACCTCATCACTTTGCCACATGGAGGCATAAGACATCCGTACTCTACATGGGAATAGAATTTGAGTGTCTCTAAGTGTGAGTGCTGTGGTGGAGGCATGTTAACCACTTGCATTTGGCTCAATTGTCCCTGCGAACTTGATTGCTTAAGGCATTTGCTCAAGGCCACATTCCCCAAAAAGACAAGAGATATTAACAGTTCTCATCTTCTCCCTGTACTTAACACTAAAGCACCAGCAGATCGATAACAATAACTAACATGTAAAATTATCATGAAGAATCACTAAGAGAGAAAAGGAAACTTATATTTGAGATCTTCTCAAGTAATGTCTTCAGTGAAATATATCGTTGAAGAAGTCTATGTGGGGATAAAAGATATGTGAGGGTGTTCTTTTTATAGTATCTGAGAATTGCCTAGTTTGATTCATCTGTTAAAGATGGAAGTTCTGGTGATTAGAGGAACCTCAGTAATTGGAATACTCAGGTGACTTATTCACCATGGAGTCTGAGATAGTGAAATTTGATTGCACACATGTGAGCGAATGAAGATACACGTTCCTCAATATATAAATGTGAATGCAAAGGTATTTCAAATGCAAAACTAATAATCAAACAGCTTTGTAAATGTTTATTTGCTGACTGCTTAAATTTGTTTTCTGAAATTTTTTGCCAGTCTTGATTTGGGGATGGAAAATGAGAAACTTAATTTTTAAAAGGCATAAAATAAAATGTTTAAATCCTTTCTAGGTGAGATGAATGCTCCAGAGAGAGCAATTCTCCCATCAAAATCTGTTAACATCTAAAGAAGGTCTTTTCAATGAATTTGAGAATGCTAAGGACCTATGACTTTTCTTTTTCTAAATAGTTACTTTCTTTAAGCGCTATCAGACTCAAGTTTTGAGGATCTGAAAGGGTCTATATAAAATCGCTTTCTAATTTACTTCGCTTTCTGTGTCAAAGATTCACCAGACATATGCCTGAGATGTCATATTTCAGTGCAGAGTCATTCCTGTGTTGGTTTCTATGGCAGCCAATTGCAAAAATTTTAAAGCAGCCATCAACTTTCTATTCCAGTGTTGACTGCAAGCATCGGTGTCAGGAAGACTGTATTTGTCTTGACAAGTCTCTGTCTGAATATAATACATATACAGTCATATCCCTAAGTTGTAAGTCAGTACAATACCAGAAACAAACAGAAACAGGGCTACACGTGGAGATATACAATGCCGATGTGTATATGTGAGGAGGAGAGCAGAGGGCAGTTTTGGGGGAGAGGAGAGAAGGAGAGAAAGATACTGTTTCACAATTCTAGACTCTCTAAAATGTAGAGATGCAATCCTTTTTCCCAGAGTGTCACTCAATACGTATAAAAAGCTGAAACCACATCGTTATTTGGTGAAAGGAGAGAGACTCAGTTCAGTTCCTAAATGAGTGTCTGAATCAGAGGAGACTGCAGATCTCTGGAGTAGATCTTCAGAGGTAGACAAGAGAAAGAATAGTGGAATAAAGGGAAATAAAGGAAACAGTGGCAGGAAAGGGAAAAAAGTTATTCCTTTTTAGGTTAAAATTATGTATTCAGAATATGAGTTATGTATCTTTATTTCTATTCATTTCATCACTCAGACTCCTAAAATACTTTGTAATACTCCGGTCCTCAATTTAATTAGTGGGGAGAGCCTAAACACTAATGGTGGAGATGAACTCCACAATTTCTCCTCACTATCACGTGTGGGGAGGTGATGACACTCAGAACCTGCAAGATGTGGGCAAAAAGAGGCCGCAAAGGCTTCTGGCCAAGCATTCAGAAGTAACATCCCCTCAGCTGGGTCTCCACAGGAACACTGCTTGCTCTTTTTTATGACCAGATTATTAGATTCACAGCAGAGTAGTAGATATAAAATGGGATTTTCACTCACAAAGATCTGGATTTAAATACCAATTCTGCTGCTTCCTTTGTGATCATGGGTAAGTTGCTTACCTATTCAAGCCTCACTCTCATCATCGATAAAATTAAGAAATGGCTTGCCTTAAGGGGCTGATAGGAAAATTACATGAGAAAATAAATGCAAGGTACACAGCACAAAGGCTGGCTCATATTAAATATGTAATATATGAGAACTGTTGTAATTAATGCTATTCATTATACTTTGAATTATACTATTTTATCACACATGATATCATTTTGAATTATATTATCCTGGCAGCCCCTAGAATATTTGGTAAAATTCTATACATATCATAAATTCTCAATCACTACATGTGATTGAATGACTGAATCTCAGTTTGATAGAAATGACATATACATAACATTTAAGATCCAAGTAATAATCTGGGTTTTGTCATATGATTTTAATAATAGAAGAATCCAGGTCCAACCTGGTAGTATAAGTTTTCTTATAGCATTTAATTATAGCATAATTGACAACATGGGGTTTGGAACCAAACTGTCTGGGTTCATATCCTATCTTTACAATTTATGAAAAGTGTGAACTAGAGTGCAGGTCCCCCACCTGTAAAACAGTAGTAGAAACAGAGCTATCTCATAAGATTATTGGTGTGATTAAATGAGTTGATAAAATTAAATGAGTAAAGTCCCTAGAATAGTGCTTGGCACTTATGAAGAACACTGAAGTATTACCTCATTAAAATTAGTAACTGATATTGAATATTATCAATAGTTAAGCAAAAAGATCCCTACTTTTTAATAGCCTATGTAATCATATGTAATTTAAGTATGAAAGGTGGAACACAGCTAATATGTGGAAGAGTAGATCCAGTCTTAGTCTTGACTCTAATTAGCTTCATGATGTTGAGCAAATCATGAGGCATCTCTGCATGCTCTCATCAGTTAAATGCGGACATAGCATAGACTTTGTCTGTGGTCCATTCAGTCTGTACTATGATAACATTCTGATTTTTGCTGCATTTTGTAGTATCATTTATCTTCCCTTGGGAGTGCAGCTTCAATTCTATAAAAGAAGGCAGATGGGGAAAAAAACAGAGAATTTCACTTTGCTATCAAGTTTCTAGTATCAAGTCTATTCCACACACAATAAGGCAGAACTATAGTAAAACATCCTGATGCTATTTCTTTCTGAGACTCTTTCACATTTTACCATTGTCATTGGAATTGAACTCAGGAAAGAGGAAAGTAGCAAGATGTGTGATAGAGCCCCTTTTTAGCTCTCAGTGTTTCCGCGAACTCCTTGTCTCTAATACTCATAATTGCAAGGTCTTTGCCCTATGACATTTACCTTTTGTGTTTCTGAATTTTGAACTCAACCCCCCTTCCTTCCATGAGTCACCACAGATGATGTGAAGCACATAGAAGCCATGTAAAACTGAGATTATAACACAACATCATAGAATCTTTGAATGATAGAAGACTTCAGCATTAATTTCATCTCAACTCATTTTTAAAATGAGGGAAATGAGGCAAAGAGATGTCCTTAAACTGGTTCAGAAGGATACAAATAATCAGAGATAGAGCCAGGACCATAAACTAAGTCTTTTTTAGCCACATCCACCATTTTACCACTGTATCATGGTTAGTGAGAACTGCTTAGTTTAGCCCAAAAGGGGGTTCCTTAAATCAATTTCTTACTAGTGTCATTATATAGTATGTTTGCCTTAAGAACATGGACCTGTATCTTATAGCTCTACTTTTCTTATTTCCATAGGAATCACCCCCCACAAAAAATCACAACTTTAAGCACCCAAAATGCAAGACCTTCCTGCACTGCACACAAAGTTTCATGGGCACTCACTTCCTGCAACACCACCAAGTAAATTCTTGATGTAAGTGAGAGAGCTTGCTCCAAACCTCTATGTAGGAATTTAGAATTGGACCTAAAAAATAGTGTACCACTTGCCAGAATACAAAAAAAAATGGATGGTGCACAAACAATGAATCTTGGAACACTGAAAAAATAAAATTAAATTAAAAAAATAAAGTTCCCAAAGAAATTTAAAAAATGGGTGTTTTCTTCATTTATGAAATACAGTATCATGGAAACATTAACAATGGTTAATGACTCACAGGAGAAAGTTTGGAGATGTTGGCAATTTTCTGACTTTGATCATTTTAAAATCTATAGTTACATCCTGGAATTTGCTTTATATATTAGTGTCACAGAGTATTACTTTTAGTTAAGGAATATTCCATTATCTTGTACTTAAATGCCGTATGCTATCAATGTGTTTATTTTTAGAAACAATTTTGAGTGCTCCAATTGATTCAAAAAATACATTGTATCTTTGGGGTGATTTCATTTCACTCTATTAGTAAAAATCTAGTGCTAAACTAAAAAACTACCAAAAACTTAATCTATGGTACTGATGTTTGTTTTTAAGGGCAGACTTCAGTTAAAAGAAAAAAAAAAAAAAATATATATATATATATATATATATATACTTACATACCCACCTACCACTATATGATAGGCAGAATAATGGTCCCTTTCTAAAAGTAGTCCATATTCTGTTCCCCAAAACCCATGAATAGATTGGATTACACAGCAAAGGGGAATTAACATTGCGGATGGAATTAATATTGCTTATCAACTGATATTAAAATAGTCAAAGTAACCCTGAATCATCCAGGAGGGTCCAATATAATCATATGGGCCCTTGAAAATACAAAATGGAGGCAGAAGAACAGAATCAGAAATGATGAAATACTTGGTAAGGATTGTTCAGAAAGATGAAACACTGCTGTTTCTGAAGGTAGTGAAAGAGAGGAATAAGCCATGGAATGTGGACAGCCTCCGGAATTTAGAAAAAGCAAGGAGATGGATTCTACCTTAGAGCCTCCAGAACAAAGTGCAGGTCTGACAATTTTATCAGTAAGACCTGTATCAGATTTCTAAACCCAGAAGTATAAGACCATAAAATGGTGTTGTTTGAAGCCACTAAGTTTTTGATCATTTGATTTAAACTATCCAATTTTTAAAAATTACCACTGAAAAATCACCACTGAAAATTAGAAATGGAACATAGTATGATATTCAAGGTCTTTTTGATAAGAGATGATTATAATTTTAATAATGAATGTAATCCAGTTATAAAAATTCTTTATCACATAAGAAAGCAGGACTGATGACAAGGAAAATAACTATTCCACCTTCCACAAAAGAAATTAGATTATACTAATATACAGTTTTAACACACACCATGAAGAAAAATGTTTTGCTATCAATGTTGTCATTTTTTCCTAGATTTAAGGGGATATATGCTATATAAATCTCATTTTTAAAAGCTCTCATCATTTGGAACGAAAGCTTTGGAAAATAGAGAGAAATATGAAAAAGATAGTTTACATTTAAATTTGTTAAGTCCTCTTTGAATCATTGTGTGATAGTAATTCAATAGATATTAAGAGGTCACAGATAAGGAAAAGAGGGGATTCTGAATTTTTTTTGTTTTGAAAATAAAGTCCTAGGTCATATCCTCATAGAACTCTACTGCAAAAGGCAGCCCCATCTGCTTCTGACTTCCCTGAAATGTTGTTCTCTGGATTACACATGCTTACATCCACCCTCTAGAATTGATGATGTACCTGCTGACACCTGTAGTCTATGGATCATTACAGGCGACTATAGGTCCATGATGAGCAATTATGAATCACTGAAGATATCATTAAAATGATGTTTCTACCCTCCCAAACCCAGTGGATGACCAAACTGGGTCTCAGTGATCTACAATGTCTACAAAGAAATCAAGACTAGTTAAGAACAAAGAAACCATGAACAAGAGGGCAATTCCCAGACTGACATGTGACTGAATAAAGAGTAAAGCAACAATAGGCTTCAGAAATAGTATGTGGAAAGAAATTATGTAATTGTGAGACTGAGGGCAAGCAAAGTCAAACAATGACAAAAATGTGTCAATATGGCTGACTCAAGGTAACTGGCCTGTAGGGCCAAAATAATTACCAATAGGTGGTGTGGGAAGAACAAACAGAAACTCTGAAGAATAGGATTAAAGATGTCAAAAGCACTTTATTACCTAAAACTGTTAACCAAAATCATCTGTTCTAATTTCCTGAACACCCACTGCATGGTATAACAATTCCAGGTGATATTTAGGTAGCCAGATAATCCACTTCTCCTACATATGAGGAAATATTAGCAGAGGGGAAAGGAAGAAAGGCCTTTTATAAACTTTGTTATCATCCCATTCAACTTGAGAATCACAGAAGCAGGCATGTAGGTCTTTCTCTAATACTCATGAGCAATAGAGATCTACTGTACTGAGAAAACACAGCTTGCTGCCAAATCTGGTGTGCCGTGCTTTTGCACTCTTTCCCATTCTCAAAAATAAGGAGGACTCCACATCATAGCTATTGAGTTCATTCAGCTGTTCTCCTATCACTTCCTCCGCGGTTTCCCCATAAATTTCTATTGTGCCAACATGCAGAGAATTGATTACATTCTTTTTTCAGTCTGTCTCTAAAACTTGCAATCAAATTATTCTGTGCAATTAAAAATGAACGAAGATTTTCTTCTTTAGAAATACCTCTCCACAAACCCCTATTACCTCCACGCTCTTGTCATTTCCTGCCCTACGCCCATCGGAGCTTCTCTACAGCTGGTTTAGAATACAATCCACTTAATGTGTATTCTCTATTGCAGCAGTATGACACACACTGCCGGTACCACACATTTGTTTCACAATAATCAACAATCAAAAAACATGAAAAGAGATGATTTTAATAAAGACAGGTTATTGTACAAAATAGTAGTATTCTAGTCCCTCAGTATGCAAACACTAAGAGCCCTGAATAAGTGCATATCACTGTTTCTAGAAACTCTGTATTGAAAATATTTTCAATTCCAACTCATGTAATAAACATTACACTAATAAAATAACTTATCGTTTTCTATTTTCTGAGGATGTGCCATGTGCAAAGCATGAAGCGAGGCATCCTGTTTTATAACTGCATGCAAACTGGGGTCCCACTTTGACCTATCAAGGTATACGCAGATCAAGATTTCTGGATTTTATAGCTAAGAATACTAACTTTGCTTGCTGCAGTTTAATGATTGGGTGCTTAATATAATTAATGCTCTTTTCCCATTAGCAGAGCCTAGGGTGCCTATAAACCTAACTGCAGTGCAAGAGGAATGAATACTTCTACAAGAATGACAGGACTCTATCTGGTAGGGCTACTGGTAGTTTATTAAATAAGCAGCCATTCTAAATTAGGTTATGCTGGTTTTGACAGTTTCTGCAAACTGACATTTTCATTTGCTCAGTTTCTTGGAACAACCCATCATGCAGATATATTACTTGTTGAAACCTCATAAAAACTCTGTTTTTCTGTGGGCTGTGAACATGAATTTCTAATGAATTTGGCTCTCGGTGAAAGGCAAGTTCTCACCCATTACTGTAAGGGATGGTTCTATTTTACTGAATACCAATTTAGCAATATCAATGCGATACAGATGGCCTTATTTCTAATATTGTTTATATAAGATATTGCTGTTGTGGCCCTGAAATGGGAAAAAATTAAGAAACAAAAGGAAAAGGATTAAAAATCCTAAGCGGGCTTGATACTTGCTGCTCACACCTACAGTTTATCTTTTTGGTGCAAGTCAGTGATGACTAGCACAAAATAAAGCTATTTTAGGCTAACTGGAGTAGAGCTCAATCATCTTGTTAAAGATCTCATGGCACGGTCAATACCCCCAACCCAAAACACAATGGGAATATCTAGCACACTCTTGCTCAATAAAGTCATAGAAAAGTCATTTACTTTTAAGTCCACAAACTGAAGTAGTGTGTTTGAATATGTGGAAAGATGACGACATCCACAAATGTAGTTTTTTTCAGTCAGACCTTCTGATTACTTTTCCATGATGTAGTGTTAACACACTTCCCTACAGAACTATGTTTATTAGAATATAGTGACCCAAACAGTTGAAAAATCAAGAAGTTCTCAGTCAACTGTTTTTGCTACAGAATGGCAGAGAAATGATCTGACCAATATTTCTACCGATGTCTGGTTGTTTGGTGCTGCTTAAACACATCAATAAAACACAGAAATCCTGCTCCTCGACATGATGTTCAACGAGGCATTGGGGATAATTCACCAATTGACTTAAACAGGCTCTAATGGAAAAGCAGCTGGCTAAAGCATAGATTCAGCCATACCTCTGGGAAGAAAGAGAGTAACAGTTTCGGTATGAACGTCGGTTCATTAAAATTACAGGCTGCCTCAAAAAAAAAAAAAAATATAGGCTGCCTCGACATGTACCTGCATATGCTTTGGGAAATTTTACCTAAACAACTGATCTAAGTATCACTAAGTATCACTATATTTGCCTTTTTATGAATTCCATCTATGATCTTATTCAATGGCCAAAGATGGAACTCATTTGACAGGATTTCATAAGTTGCTTTCTTATTGGTTTTCCTATATCAATTTTTTTGGACATTATTTGTTTATTCTAACCAGATAAATATAAAAATAACACTTGCATAGGGTTTGTTATATAGGTAACAACCATGGAAGATATTTATATATTTATTCTTTTTTTTTCAAGAATAAATTTAAGGTAACTTACTTAAATAGAGCAAAAAAAAAACATGTTAGACATTGGAAGGGGAAAAAAAGGAAACACAAGGATAGAGACAGAGAAAGTTCTCAACTAAAGTGAGTACAGATTTTTTTTTCAACTAGCAACCAACTGAAAGATGAAAACATGGTCATATGAAAAAAGAGCAACACAACTACTTCTAATACGATGAGAAAAAGTTTCCTGTGGGTCTTTAAAATGTCATTAAGAACATCCATTATAACCTTCTTAATAGTAAATGGCCTCAGTGACCAATTTGTAGTTGTTCAATGTGACTGATTTGTGTAGAAATGGACGCAAGACAAGTTCTTGTGTGTATGTGTTAAAATTAGCCCCATTCCAAAGACAGCCAAACTGAGGCTGCGAAGAAACTTGCCATATAGCCTGTTCAGAAACTAAAACTGAACCAGTATTCATGCATTTTACTCTCTGTCATGCTACAGATGCAGGAAACACAGGCGTGCCTGCTTCATTGCAGAAGGACAAGAAGGAAATGCAGGTAGCAGAGGGTATAACCATGGCCAACATTTACTGAGTTACCACATAGGCCAAACACTGAAAACACATTAAATGCACTATTTTATTTAATCTTCAAGCCAGTCTCCAGTGGTAGTAATTACTTATTTTTTTTAAATATTTTATTCATTTATTTGACAAAAACACAGCTAGAGAGGTAACACAAGCAGGGAGAGTGAGAGAGAGCGAAGCAAGCTTCCCACCAAGCAGGGAGCCCAATGCGGGGCTTGATCCCGGGCACCCCGGGATCATAACCTGAGCCGACGGCAGATACCTAACGACTGATCCACCCAGGCACCTCACGAGTGGTGGTAATTAATTATTATTTACTATGTTTCCTAAACAAGAAAACTGAGATTTAGTGAAGTCATGCAACTTCTAAGAGGTCAGAAATTCGGAAGTATTAGAGCTGGAATTTGAAGCCAAGGTCTTTAACGCTAGAATCCACATAATTAATCATTTTATTATGCAACCTTCTTATATCAAAGGATATTTCTCTTTATGTACAGGGGACCAGCAGAATCCCCTTCACTTTTGCCCATTTAAATGAATCAGGGAAGTGGCATCCATCATATTCAGTCTCTCCCACACTCAGTGGGAGGGGATGACACAGGCCAGGAATCCTGGGGGTCCTCTCAGAGGCTCCTGCCTTCCACAGGATCTGACCTCATCATCCCCATTTTGTAGCATATCCAGAATGAATGATACCAGGTAGATTTTAGAAATAGAGCTAAGAGAAGGAAAGGGGGAAGGAGAATTAGAAAGAAAGACAATTAAATAGAACTGGAATCCTTTCTTCTTGTGAGAATTGTAAAAAACCTTTAAGTGAAATACATAATTAAGGAGTCGTAGCACAAAGGTAACTATTCCAAGCAGAACATGGTAAGGTGCTACAAGGAAATGAGGAAGGTATGTCTTGCAGGCATCTGGATCCTGACAAGGAAAGGGTAAAAAGGAACACTAGGGAAGAAGACCTATAAGTAACTTGAATAGCACAGCCAGGTATAAATAGACGACATCCCTTAATTTTGACTATAGCAGAGGGGGAAATGACCCAGCCTAAGAACTTGATGCATTGTAAGCTATAATCAAATATTTTCAATTTAATTTAAAATGTTAAACTTTGAAAATGCTTCCTGTGAAAATTCACTTAAATTAAAATGTGAGCTTAGAAAAATGAATGTCTTGGGTATCTTGCTCTCCTATAAACTTGTTTTCTACAAGTAAAAGATAAACACTATCTTCGAAGTATATGAAAATGGTAATGTTTCTGAGACTGCGAATCCTTCACACTTCGTCTGCATTCTCTAATTACATAAACTATTTCTAAATCCTTAAATGCCTCTTACATTCAAATACAAAGAACATTTAGTGGGAATTTAAAATATGTGTTTTACTTACAGATTTGTAAGATTTTTATGTCCATACAAAGAAAGAATGTATTTTTATGCAAAAATTATGTCTTATTTATCTCTGTATCCATGTTTCATAAAAGGAGCAGAAATACATAAAACATAGATGATTAATTATAAAATGAGAAATCATTTTTGAAACAAAACAAGCAAAAACATAAATACAAAAACCCATGAGAACTTAATTATGTAATATAAATATAAAATCAAATGTATAAAAATATATATTTAATGTACATATCCATACTTAATGGCATATATATTTAAATTTCTAATCTAATAAAATCGCTAAGGCAAAGAAAGACCTTAGAACAGGATGCAACAGGTCTGTCTGCTTATCCACTAGGTGGCTCCCTTACAATGCCAACGTGTAAATCCTGCTATTCGAAGGAAAACACAAATTTCACTTAAAATATAGCATGCCCATTCCTAACATTTGCTTCTAGCACCATCCACAGCAGCACTACTAAACCAAAGAAAGACAAACTCAAACCATCTTTTGGTAAATGCAGGAATTATGTTTTGTATACCTTCACAATTTATCAAAGAGCTGGACAATGACTACTGAGCATACCGTATTTCTAAGCATGGTATCAGTACATACACCTGGGGGAGACACTTAGGGTGCCTATTTACAATGTGCACTTCAGGTATATGGGTCATATCTACTGGCTCAGAATCGCCTGGGGTGAGAGGGAACCAGTACTCTGTATCCTTAACAACTTTAGGCACAAAGTTTGAGAATGGCAGTATAAAAAATATACTTTATAAGGCAAATTTGGTTTTGACTGTGTATGGACTACATGTGCTGATTTAAAATGCTTGTCCAATTCCATAAATACTTTAACTCTAAGGATAGAAAAACAACAACCAAAAGATGTGCTAAGAGTCTGGACCACTAATCTAGAAAAAAAAACCTCATTTTATATATAAAGAACTATGGTCACAAATAAATTAAGCATCTTGCCATAAAATATGCACGTTGTTGCCTAAGTTATGACTAGAATCCAGTTCCTCTGACTTCTAGGCCATTTCTCTTTCCACAATTCTAATTTTTCAGAAATGAGTGGAATCTTCTGTGTCCCTAAACAATGTTCCACGTATGTATGATAACAGTACTTTCAGAGAGAAAATATATTCCAATATTTTTTTAAAGATTTTATTTATTGGGGCGCCTGGGTGGCTCAGTTGGTTAAGCGACTGCCTTTGGCTGAGGTCATGATCCTGGAGACCCGGGATTGAGTCCCACATCGGGCTCCCTGCTCGGTGGGAAGCCTGCTTCTCCCTCTCTCACTCCCCCTGCTTGTGTTCCCTCTCTGGCTGTGTTTCTCTCTATCAAATAAAGAAATAAAATCTTTAAAAATAAATAAATAAATAATAAAAATGCACAATTAAACGAAAGTTAATAGATTACCATTTACAATTGTGTCAAAATATTTAGAGAGAAATTAAAAACCTTATGCCTTCATCGCTTAGCCAACTGAGCCACCCAGGCGCCCTGATGTTCCAATATTTTTTAAAGATATTGCATATCACACTATAAAATACAGGTTGCTACATCATCCTTTCTTTGCAATGTTTGAGGAGAAAATTCAAACCAAAGCCTTAGCACTTCAGATCAGATAACAGACATGATCTGCTCCCCACAAAGCAGTTATCAGTGTCTTTTGATATTGAATGAGAGAAATGGAAGAGAGGTGTCCCCTGGGCCTATGTGAAACAAAGACTGAAGAGAAGGCAGACAGTGCCCAATATCAATTAAGAGGACATCCAGGGGAAGTATTATCCTTCGACTGAAACAGATGCAAATTCATTATAACATTAGAGAAACCACCTATGGAAACAACCTCAAAAACTGAAGGAAAGAGATGTGAGAGTTGACACACACTACAAGGCTTTGATGTAAATAAAATCAATTTTATGGTTTCACTCGGCCCCTAATTTGCCAAAATGTTCAAACTAAAGCCAATATACAAGCTTCAGCAAACTCAGCGGGGTGGGTACTTTTGGTCAGAACTGGTTGCAAACTGCCTAGCAATATGGGATAAAAGCCTTTCCACGGATACACTCTCACCCACAGAGAAGATGTTCGTCATTTTGAAGGTCAGGCCATACATCACTGGCCCGATGTCAGGAAACAAGCACCGCCTCCGCCTACACTGTGCTAGGTCAGTTAGAAAATAAACAAAAGCAACCCCCTCAACTGCTCCATCCTCCCTTTCAAGGATTCCATCTGCAAAGTTAAAGCCAAAGGGAAGACATCACGCAGCAAAATTCAGGTCTTTGGCTTAAGACACCAGTATTTCTAATGTCTCCCAGCAGACTCTATTTTCTTCTGATAAACACAGGCCAGACTGAACTGGTAATACTAGATTGTTTACAGGAGAGCTCTTAAAAATGTCAGTGGGACTTCACAAGTCTTAGCCTGTATGTATTTTAGTCTGCCCTTGCGCTAGAGGCTTTCAGATTCCTTCTTCTACCAAAGGTTTTTCGTGTATCGGTCATCAAGCTGATAGAGCCCCATCAGCTAGCAGGCTGATAACCCAGAAAATTCTAACTTCCAAATCCAGGCACCAGCACTGCCTACGAAGGATCATTGATAAATTACAATTAAATCTAAGTAGTTGAAGAATGGCCTTACCTACTGGTCAGTCACTTCTCATTAACGATTTAGTATGAATCTGCTTGCCAGATGAGCTTGTAGTCACATCTGACAGACTTAGAAAAACACAGTGACAGACCTGGAGATCCAGGAAAGGATGGGATGTGGTTTTTCAGGTTTCCAAGCATGTAAAAAAGGATTGTAGGAAGGCATGGGGGGTGAAGTCAGCTGACAAAAAGCCCTAGATGCCTAACAGACATCAACATACATAATTTTTAAAAAGCCATAATTATAGAGCACATAGAGGGACCCTATGAAAGGGAGTAGGCTTGGAAAAAGGTTTAGATCCTATGGGGAGAAGACAACCTGGGAATGCTGAAGTTACGTTGCCTAATTAAGAGTGCTATTTTTTCTACAGAATTCAAAATAAAGTTCCAAACAATGTTAACCTGCAATATGCTCCTCATTTAATACCTCTGTATAACATAGTCTGTTCCAAACACTTTCACACATATTTTCTCATTTTTAATAGTCAGCTCCATCCCATTTCCTTAATACAGACTTAGAGTATATAAACAGGCTTTGAAATCCATAGATGAGGCTGTCTTCATTTGAAATGAAGGTCTACCCTCTCAAAGACATTACAGCCAGTAACTTCATAACAAATCAATCTCACAAAGTCTAAATAGGTGAGTTATATGCCCATTATAAATTTCTTCTGATGGGCTGAGTCATTTAGCACGAAGGCAAAAAGGCTAGGAGCAACAATACAGCATTATATTCAATGCCATGTCAGCCAGTGGCCATGGACGCTCAGTAAATAGCAGTATGGTGTGACTGATCATTTACCACCCAGTTTGCAAGTACTGACGATGTAAGAAGCTAACTCAGGAAGGAAAGAGAGTTTGGACTGCCTTTCTTCCACTACTATAAAATACCCCAGATCGCTCTGTTTAATATATATTTGGAGAACACAGGCAGAAGTGGCTATTTTTAAAAATAATTTCTATAATTCAGAACAGCTGTTCCCATGTTGAGACTTTCTAGTCGGCACTACAGGCAAGACATGGACTTTCAAGACAGCAGGGCAGTGTGAAGCGAAGCAATCCGAATGAGGAACAGATCCCGGTTATCCACAGGAGAACGACTTAGCTACGTTTCTCTCTACACCTGTATCACAAAAACACAGGCAGCCAAAGCCAGACCATGGAAAATGCTACAGAACCAACAATGCAGCTGCTTCGGTAAAGTGCTTTTTTAAAAAAGATAGAGGGCTGTAATGGTTACTTTCATCGGTCAGCGGGATGACGGGATGCCCAGATAGCTGGTAAAACATTATTTCTGGGTATGTTTGTGAAGGTGTTTCTGGAAGTGACTAGCATTTAAATCAGTAGACAGAATTAGGAAGATCTGCCTCCACCAATGTTGGGGGGACGGTAAGTGAGTGTAAGGGCATCAGCTAATCCACTGATGGGACAAATAGAACAAAAAGGCAGAGGAACAACACAAACCTACGCTCTTCTTGAGCTGGGAGATCCAGCTTTTCTTATCCTTAAACATTGGAAATCCCGGTTCTCATGTCTTTAGAGTCCCTCAGGCCTTCGGACTCTGGAGAATTATACCACTGGCTTTCCTGGTTCTCCAGCTTGCACACAATACATTGGGGGACCTTCCTGGCCTCCCTAACTTCACAAGCCCATTCCTATAATAAATCCTCTTAGATATATCTATGTATATTCCATTGGTTCTGTTTCTTTGGACAACTCTAATATAAGAGGGACACGTATAAGTTAAAAGAGACTCAAAAGATTTTTATAAAATCAGAGAAGCCCAAAGTACAGTTGTCAGAGATACGTTATTTGGGTGACAAAACTATGAAGAAAATTAAGGATGCAATTCTAAAAAATCCCTACTGTTTACGCTGATACATGTGTGTGTGGGGGGGTGCGTAGGCTTCTGGAGTCCCTTGTAAGAGTCTATCTCTTAACCTCGAAAATATTAATGGTGCTTGCCTTAATTAGGAATAAATGATTTTCATTAACCATAGATTTGCTTATATAAATATTTGCACTATTTGTGTTACCTATAAAAATAAACCATTTTTTAAAAATGAAATTGAACCTAATAATAAAAAAATAAATTACAAAAAAAAAACCGCTCTGCTGTCAGACCACCTGGTTTAAACCAAAATGCTAGCACTTACTATTATGAGGCCTAAACCATAATTTGGCCTTGGTTTTCTTAGTCATAAAATGTAGCTGTTGACCCAAATGGTACCCATTTAACAGGGTAATCATGAAGACGAATAACTAAGGGTTCTAGGCTACTACATGACAGACAGAAAATGCTTTGTAGGTGTTAGCGGTTATTAGAAGAAATGATTCTGTCCGGAAAGCAAGCATTTAAGTAGCAACCTGAGAGAGTGGAGGAAGTAATGCAAAATGCTGCGAATGCGTGAAGACCTTTGCAATGCTGTGCACCACATGTTCTTTCTTGTTAAATTTTCCACGTAAATTATGCATCCCAGAAAGTGATGTTTGCTGTATGGAAAAGAAAATCGATAATTTTACAATGAAAATCAATGGAAAATGGAATTCACTTGATTACCATTTTGCATCCAAAAATCACTGGAGCTCATCCATTTTGCCAACCGAGGCAAACTAAAGAGGTAGCTTTTTGTTTAAAAAAAAAACAACAAAAAAAAGGCGGCTGCCAAATTAAATGTCTTAGTCTGATTGAACCTCTCATAAACACAAATTACAATGTTAGGGATTTTTTTGTTTGAATCCTTAAACTTGGATTAAGCTTTGAGTGGATTAAAAACTCCATTCATGTAAAGCAGATCTTGAAAAAGTCACATTTGGGGCTGTTTAGCTTTTTTTGAAAAGAAGGCAAAGCTTTCTTAATCCTATTAATTTGTTGATTTGTTTTCTTTAGTTTTAATTAATTGTGCTTTTTGACCTTTGAATTGGGTTGTCATTATATACTTTAGCAATTAAAAGCTTGTTTTTTTAAAAAAAAGATTTTATTTTTTTGACAGAGAGAAACACAGCCAGAGAGGGAACACAAGCAGCGGGAGTGAGAGAGGGAGAAGCAGGCTTCCCACCGAGCAGGCAGAAGGATGCGTGGCTTGATCCCCGGGGCTCTGGGATCCTGACCTGAGCCAAAGGCAGAGGCTTAATCACTGAGCCACCCAGGCACCCCAAAAGCTTGTTTTTTGAGGGCATTTCAGACCTCACTATTTTCTATGGAAAATATGTTAATGAACTGCATCTTTGAATGTTGATTATGCTAATAAGAATACAATTACCACATCACATTAAATAGAAAAGACTATGTCCATGCAGGTGATTCATATGTCTTAAAAGTCCTTTGATCAACGTTTTTTTAAAAAATCTTCCATTCTTATGGAATTAGGAAAATTAGTTTATAATAATGTCATTTGGAGTATTCTATTTAAAAAATACCCAACAGTATTGTTTTAGTCTATCTCTAATGATTTTCTACAGTTTTGGCATATCTGCTCTAGTTTAAGAGATTATTTAAGCTATGACTTTATCAGATAATAACTACTTGTAGTTTTGGTCACTGACCAAAACCGCCTACAGTTTTTTCAATCTGTTAAAAATGGATGATGTGACCTATTTGCTAAGGGCTTAGAGAAAATAATTAAAACAAAATTTAACACTGGAACTTCATTATGAAACTATTTTACTTATATTGAAATGAGGTAAATGTCAAATGTGTCCTAGACCCTGGGATCTGACTTATTCCAAGTTTCATGTCATGGGAACAGACTCTCAGGCATTTTTAGTAGGCCAGCTACATAGACAGAGGTACTGATCATTTCAAACCACACTTCTATAGACACTCTAGATACTAAAAAATAGTAATAATAACAATAAGTTCACCTAAGTCGTCAGTACTGAGTATTTCCTGTTTATCAGTGCAATATAGTGCCTACCTGAGCTACTCATCCGGCTTTGCCAACCAGCAGCACTAACAGTCCCTTAGAACTTAATAGAAATGCAGACTGCAGGGCTGCTTTAATGTTGTGCTCCACTTGATTAGACTTTAGAGTCTTCTTCCAAACTACAGGCTCCTCACCTCCCTTTCCCCAGGGAATTTACTTTAGAAAACTTGTAAATTCTTCCTCTGCCCCTTTGAGATGCAAATTTTACAAAACCCAGGAATGAGCCCCGGAGCCTTCCCTTTGAAATGTAATCATCAAAAAAAGATGCAGCATAGGTCTTCTACTCTCTGTGGGAAGGCAGTGGCCTAGCTTTGACCAGGGACCAAAGCCTCATCACATTGGCTAGTTGCCCTCATCAGTGTCCTCCAGTACTCTTCCATTAGTTTATCCCACCTTTTGTTTCAGTAAAAATGAGTTCTACCTCTTTCCCCTATTGTAATAGTTTTGAATGAAGTCTCCCTTGTCTATTTAACTGGTGCTGGTAGATTTTTTCTGAGACACTCAGTGCCACCACCCTCCTCTAGCCTTACCCAGATCTTCATTTTAACAAGACTGCTAGGTATTTCCAGCGTTCCACGACCTTTGAGAAGTGTTCTAAGCCTTAACATTGATCACTCCTTCCTGGTACTTAATGGAGGCATGGATACACATAAAACCAACATGGACATGTGAAGTAAGCACCACCCAGTTCAACAACATTATAGTAAAAGCCACTTATATTTCAATTACCTGATTACTTTGTTCTGACTTTAATCAAGTGTTCTTTTTGAGTATATTCTGAAATAGTCTAGGCTCTATTTCTGTTACTTGTTTTTAGTTTAAAAAATAAGTGAATGCTTCAAAGAAGCTATATTTGAACCAATCCACCACATCATTAAGGAAGAGCATGGCACCAAGGGTGCACAAAAGCTTCATAACCCCATACGTATGCAATGCTAGGCAGTCAATTGCATGTACTATGTTTCCTTTATTCATTGAGCAAATATTGGCTGAGTACCTCTGAAGTATCAAGTACTATTCTAGAGGTGTGGGATCAGGGAGCAAAACAGTCATAATACCGTGCCTTCACTGTTCTTACAGTCCTTAAATCGTCACAAGAATCCACTGAGGCAGATACAGTATCACAATTTTACCAGGGAGACTGCTAAGGCTCATAGTGGCAAAACTGAACCCATGCAGTTTCTCTACAGGAATTATGTCTTGTACTAGGTGAAAATGGTAAGTAAGAGAACCATACTAAAATGGTAAGGGACTATTTAAAGCAAAGCACTGCTTTGCTTATGCTTGTACTGACATCTGTTTGGTGAATATATATACATGTGCAGCTTTTATAATGTATATTTTATAGTTTGGGTAGATAAAGAAGTATGGTATCTGTATATATATTTGTGTCTATGAATGTATATTATTCTTTTGGCATAGTGACCATAATATATGTAATATATAACCCCTTGTTTTAGGGGTTTGAAGTTTTCAAGATAAATGTTCCTCCTACATGATTTCAGCCATGTCTTATTTATGAGACCTTCACGAGATAGATAAAAATGCACTGTCAGGATAGCTCGTTCCTGAGCATTAGTCCTAGTCAAGTAGGTTTTGCCTTTATTTAATTTATCTTTGGAAGATTTGTTTGGATAGTTTAATCATAAAACTACAGTTAGCCAACTTAATTTCTGTTAAGTATGTCACAGCATGATGATTATGCAAGAAAAAATATTAAGATTGGATAAATTTGTGACCTTATTTTTTATAAGTGAAATAGATGACTTTATGTTCATTTTTGTCAACCAATGATCCTCAACCCAATTTGCACAGCACAACTGATAATGGACCTTATTTAAAAAGCAATACTTATGTGTAGGCATCAACCCACAACAAGCGATGCATGGAAACCTGGCAAATGGGGCCTAACGTGGGTTTCTTTTAAAACTCCCTAAGTCATTCTATGTGCAGCCTGGGTTGAGAAACCCTGATTTTATACACTCATCTTAACCTTTATTTTTCTTACAAAGGATTTTAACTCATGGGTTTTTTAAAACGAGAACCTCGGGACACCCAAGTATTAGTTATATTATGTTAGTTTTTTTTTTCCGCTGTCAATATTTGCACAGCTGTTTAATACTCAGAACGAGCTACCAAATATTTCTACCACAATTAAACTGTGATATGACATTTACGGTTTTCACATAGCCACAAACAGTTCCCAGATTCCCTACTGCAACCAAGAGTAGCACTCTTATTACCATAATGAAGCTATGTTTTAAAGGTTGTGTGTCCAAAAGGATTCAGCGTTGCTCAAAATTTTAATCTGATTATTCCATTTACCTGCTGCATTCAATTTGAATCATGCCTATCAACCATTAGAAGACAAAGTAAAGACAAGAGTCTCCAAAAGTTTACTAAATTTTGTGCCATTTTAAAAGCTATTTAGATATGTTGGGAATGAAAATAACTTTCACTTCAGGCAGGTTTTTAATTGCAGAGAATTGTGTCAAATTTCAATGGCATAACATGAATAGCAAAATATATCAAATGACAAAAATAAAATAAAATAACTATCTTTAAGATCCAATAGTGTTTAAGTTTCAACCATGTGGGCAGTTTGTAAGATAAGTTTCGAACATACTTTTTAATTATTCAATTTACACAGGATTGAAGCCATCAAGAAATTAACTATTGTCTCTTTTAAAGGTATGTTGTCTCAAAGTTCCTTCACACATAATTAAAGCAGAAAAAGAAACTACCAAGAATCAAAATAGCCCTTTCTTTTTAATCTTCCATCAAACTACCTTGGTTCTCCGTTTATGCTATCACTGTTGAACTGAACAAAGTGAGCTTTTAATAAAAAATAAAATAAAAATAAAATGAGGGTGCCTTATTAAGTTGGGTGTAAAAAAGGGCCCTTAATTTAATTTTATTTTTTATTTATCTTATCGCTAGAACCCTAGTGGCAGATAAGAGAAAGAAATTTATTGTGTTAAGAAAAATGCTTTAAGTTTATAAGCTAAAACAAGAATGGGCCATAAAGGATCAGAGAAATAAAGAACTCAACACAAACTGCATCTTAGCAATGAATAACAGTCCAGAAGATCTCATCTTTCTCTCTTGGTCAGTACTGTGAACTTTCACTTCTCCCACGGGCCTCCTACACTGTCACTTTTCCTCTGTCTCGAAAGATTCCCTTGTATCCAACTTCACTGAATTAATGGTGGCCTTCAGCCTGGATTGCTCCCAACTTTGTCCACCCAATGCCCGTAGGTAACAGTAAGTAGTGGTATGCTGCTGAATCAAAGGATATTTCCAGAAGAGCAGTAGGAAATAAGGCATGGACCGACTGGCTGAAGTCAGATCACAAAAGGTCTCATGATGCAAAAATGAATTTAAACTTTGTTTTGAAGACATGATGCCTAGTAAAAGCTCTTATGCAGGCAAGCACTCTGATCAGATTTCAGATTTCAGAAAGACTGCCCAGGCAGCAATAGTGGAAGACAGACCTGGAGGAAGGTCAAAATGAAAAGTGGGAAGATCATTTAAGAGGTAACAGTGCAGTTACGAAAGGACACAACTCAAAATGTAATGCAAATGAGACCTCTACCTTGTCCACCAATCAAAAGTACTGAGGACAATCCCGGGACCCTGTGATGAATTTTAGCACAACTATTACCACACTCTACTATTATGTCATCTTCTGCTTCTGTCAGTAATGCTCTCACTTGCTAAATTACAATCTCTCTAGATGGCAGACCCTTATCTTTTCTATTTTTTTAAAAGATTTTATTTATTTATTTTAGACAGAGAAAGAACCTGCACGAGAGAGATGGGGGGAGGAGAAGAGGGTAGCAGGACAAGCAGACTCTGCTGAGCACAAAGCCTAACACAGGTGCCAATTCCATGCCCTGAGACCATGACTGAAACTGAAATGCAGAGTCATCTGCTTAACTGATGCCCCTGTCTCTTGTATTTTTATCTCCAGGACCTAGCACAAGACCTAGCACATTATAGCTATCTGAAAATACGTGCAGAATATTCATATGTTCTGTGTATAGTGTTTGGAAAAACATGGAAGCTTAAATAAAACAGTGATTTAAATATGTTTACGTGCATAGGGGAATAAATACTTCATCTAAATTTAGATCTCAGGTCTTCAATCGCTAGGTGGGAGACTTCGGCCATTTCACTCATCTCCCAGTTTTCTTATCTATTAACCAAGGGGTATGAGCTAAATTATTTCTAATATATGTTCTGACTCTGATAGGCTATTTTTCTTTTTTTTTCCATTGAAAATGTTTCATGCAACAGGCCATTAAAATTGTCACAGGTTGACTCAAAGACTGCATTTCATATAATCAGCTGTCACCCATGTCCATTTTAATAGGTTCAAAATGATTTCGTGTCTATACTCAGAAATATTAGAAGCATGTGAGGTGACATACAGATGGAATGTCAAATCAATATTTCTTCCATATGAAATCCCAGAATGCTAAAATATGTACTTTTGTCATTAGCTGATTTATTTTTAAGTGACTGAAGTGAAGGAATGTTAAAATTTTATAGTTCACTGCCATTAGCATGACTACTAATGCTAAATCTTATTTTCCTTAACATTCTTCAATATTCTTTGCCTCGTTTGACATCAACAGTGCTTCCTGAATAAAGATGAGTAAACCAAGTTTAAAAAGTGAGTATAGAGTTGTACATAATTGTTTTCTTTAAATAATGAAAACTTTTTTTCTGAACTATTTTTATAACAATCTTCACTTAAGGTAGTAGTCAATATGTTAGGTTCATGTTTCTGGGTTTTTAATGCTTGAGACCACAAACACACTGAATATAGCAGCAGGAATGAATTGCTTAAATCCTGTTGTATAGTAACCCCCAAATAATGTTTTAAGTATTTCTTAGCAAGATTTAATATAAAGAAGGGTTTTACTTTGTCATGCTTGGATATACCTTACCTAGAAGATAAGAGAAAATAACTATTTTAGAAAAGTATTTTAAGCTTCCATGTTTTTCCAAACACTAGTAAAATAAGCTAGCATAATCTTTTATAAATGATAGCAAAGATAATGCACTACTTAAGCCAAACAATACACGATAAAAAATTATAGCCAGATGTATCCAGGTTAATATTCACATAAAAATTGCAATACCAAAAAGATTTTATTGGACAATAGTTCATGTACAATCCAACATGATCTTATATCATTAAGGCAATTGCATATTTATTGCACTTTCTCATGGTGCTCAAATGGTAAAATGGTAGGGGAAACAAATGAGATTCATTTATGTACAAAGAAAAGCAAATGTAATATTGTGACTTTGTCTTTAAAGATTTTAACTATAAAGTTATTGAAAAGCAAGTAATACTAATCACACAGAATTTCAAGCTGCATGTAAGATATAAGGCAACACTATATTTAAAAATCTGAGTTGTTTTGTTTGTTTGGCTTCCTTTGATTTTTACTTCACTGGGCTTCAAATCTATTTTACATTCCATTAACTGGTTAGTGCATTGTGTGTGTGTGTGTGTGTGTGTGTGTGTGTGTGTGTTAAAATGAGTAAATTTGGGGTATACATGATTTGTGTTTTCTAAGTTCAAGAGTTAAGTCAATAATTTCAATTTTCATGCAATTTCAGAGAGTAGCTCTTCAATATTTTCTTCTCAAACTTAGGTGTAATTTTTCATTGCAAAGAAATCCATGAAAGTCAGATCGTTTAAGACTAACACTTGGCGTTTACCAGGCATTTTACAAGGTACTTTACCTAGAGTATCATGTTTTAGCTTCACAAGAATAAAATAGACAAATAAAAAAAGTACTAAACAATGACTAAATAAGTAGCAAAATGGGGACTTCAACTACTGTTGGCATAAAACACATGATCCTTCTGCTATAAAACGCTGCCTTACTGAGCAATGAACATGCTTGCTGGCAAATATTTGGTGTTTAATAATGACTTGTTTAATCAGAATCTGCAAGGCATTTGCTAGGGATGTGAGGCACTGATTTTTAAACTGTGGGCTCTATCTATTAGTAGATCATGAAATCAAGTGATTTGGTCCTGACGAGCAATTTCTCAAAATGGAATAAATGAAACATCACCATAGTGCATTACAGGTTTGCTGGGAAGGGCAGTGTCCATGGGCAACACCCATCTACACAAGTCCTTGTTCAGTGTGCCAAATTGCAACACATTACCATCCCCTCTGTGGGCAATTAATTAGGTGAAAGTGACCAGAGCTTGACCAACATGGGACTTGCTTGTTCCTCAGGGGAAGGGATTATCTTGTTGTTTGTTACAAAGGTGCTGAACCCTTGGCCCTGGTTTCGTCCACTCTGGTGTAATCCATATGTGCATTAGCTCCCTAGCCTACTGTGTCACATTATGGCAGTTGGGGCACGGGAACTGGTGCTACCATGTTTATGCTCCTGTTATTTGCTGTACTTTGGGTATTAAACAGTTATGCAGTAACATGCTAAATCACACTGGCCACTTTCAACACCTATAGAATTGTAACAAGCCACCCTCATGTTTGCTTAGTTTTCTCCTTTGGAGTCATGTTATATATTCCCATCCTCTTGAGGTTGGGGTTCTTCCCTGACAAGGCAGTAAAAATAAGTGGTGGCTCAGGCAACTTATGTTTGCATTGTAGATGTTGTGTAAGAATGTGTGAGCTAAGCACTGCACAACCCCAGGGGGTTACCGTTTATATATGTAGCAGTTTGGTAAATGTATCAAGATATAAAAGAGTATGAAAAAGACTGCTTTAGAAAATACAAAAAAAAGCACAACATACTGGTTAAGAGAATTCATGTTTAAGGAGGAGGTGACCCTCTCTAGTTGAGCTCAGGTGAGAATGTGGGATTTAATCTATCCTTGAAGATGAAAGAAGGGACAAGGAGATAGCATTTAGTGTGGTCCAGGTGGGGAATGGAGAAGATCAATCTCCAAAATTTTCAGAAGATTATATGAAAAACATACTATAGTTCACAGAACATAAGTATAAATCAAAATACCAATAACAAAAAAGTTTGAAACCAGGAAACAAAACGGCAATATTAAAAATAATAAGCTGGTCACACACACACACACACACACACACATGCAAGCCACCATCTCTATGGTTTCTCTGATTTAACTTTGCTCCTCCATATCAGAATTTTTTTCTCACATCAAGAGGAAGCAGCCTCATAGAATCATGGTTAAACTACTCAATTGCCTTTTTCTTATCACTTTCCCTAGATTTTGAAAGATCAATAAGAATATCTTGCCCTTAAAATCTGGTATATATATATATATATATATATATATATATATATATATATATATATATACACAATAGATTATTCAGCCATAAAAATGAAATCTTGCCGTTTGCAATGACGTGGATGGAACTAGAGGGTATTATGCTAAGCAAAATAAGTCAATCATAGAAAGACAATTATCATATGATCTCACTGATATGAGGAATTTGAGAAACAAGACAGAGGATCACAGGGGAAGGGTGGGAAAAATGGAACAAGGTTGGACCAGATAGGGAGACAAACCATAAAAGACTCTTTTTCCCCAAAGATTTTATTTATTTATTTGACAGACTGAGAAAGAGAGAGAGCACAAGCAGGTGGAACAACAGGCAGAGGGAGAGGGAGAAGCAGGCTCCCCGCTGAGCAAGGAGCCTGACATGGGGCTTGATCCTAGGACCCTAGGATCATGACCTGAGCCGAAGGCAGACGCTTAGCGACTGAGCCACCCAGGTGCCCCAAAGCATAAAAGACTCTTAACTCAGGAAACAAACTGAGTGTTGCTGGAGTGGAGGGTGGGTGGGAGAGATGGGGTGGCTCGGAGATGGATACTGGGGAGGGTATGTGCGATAGTGAGCACTTTGAATTGTGTAAGACTGATGAATCACAGACCTGTACCCCTGAGACATATAATATGTTATATGTTAATAAAAAAAGAATATCTTGCCCTTATACCAAATCCCAAACATTTTTTCCTTCACCTAACTGTCCTATTTATAATGTGCATCTCTATTTTATGGGATGAGACCATTTTTTAAAAAGTTATATCCATGATCTCATCTCTTTCTCATCAAAATGACTCATGATTCAGAACTTATCCACCTAATGGTATTTCATCGCTTGATTACATAATTATATACCTATATGTCATTTACTATACAATTTATGCCTCATCTATCTACATATACAATTTATGTTTATACATCAATATATACACACGTATGGAAGATAAATAATAAATAAGAATCCTTTTTTTAAAAATCATGATAGTCTTCAGTATTTATATTTTTAATGATACATACAGTAATATATAGTCTAAAAAGTTAGTTTACTGCTCAAATTGCAAATCTTGGCTGCATGTTCTTCTCATTTAGTGCCCTTAATATGTCCTGCCAGTCCTTTCTGGTTTGCCAGGTTTCTGTGGACAGGTCTGACGTTTATTCTGATGTTCCTCCCTCTGTACATAAGGAATCTCTTTCCCCTAGCTGCCCTTAGACTTTTTCTCTGAATTTATGATTCGTTAATTTCACAATCACATGTCTGGAGGTCTTTCTACCCTCATTGATCTTGGGGGTGTCCTCTCTGCCTCTAGGACATGGACAAGCAAATAGAATGCCATTGATTCTTTGAAACACAGAAATTCTTTATGTCAATAGCATCAAATGGGTAATCTGGGAAGAATGAGACTCTAAACAAACAATTTATTACTGTTTCACTCTCTACCTCAGCACCCTACCCATCCTCATTCCAAAACAGCTACTAAAATTAGTTACATAGATTTAAAAGAGGAGAATGTGCCATTCATTCATTAAGGATTTATGTGTCTGTGTGTATGTGTGTTTGGCAAGGTATCAAAAACAGAAAAGCTGTTATGGATGGAATACAACTAATCTATTGCTCTCAGTTTATATTCTTCACCAATATAAACAGGCGGACATGGAAAACAAGACAACAGATGGCATCAAAGCAGAGTGCGCACACACAAGTGCAAAGCTGGATGTGGCAAAGCATTCAATGAATATCTGGTTTCCATAAAGAGCTAAAAAATATACAGTTTCTATTTAAAGTCAAATAGTAGAAGATTTTTTTAATTAGTCAGCTGATATTTACTGAGTTCCTGTTATGTAGCCAGAACTACTGTAAAGAACAAAGGAAGCACAGCTCTGATGCCATACCCGAAATAAAATTTTATCATCTGGCCTTGGAGAAAAGATAATCCCAGCAACACAGTGAGTGGACCACTCAGAGTCACTCATCAACATACTCTCTGTGATATCATAACTAAATACATGCTTTTCTGCAACTGTCTGTAGTTAGATCAATGTCACTTATTTAAGGAAGGCAAATGATTCAAGAGTAAATTCAATGAACAGATCAAGATATCAAAAAGCACATTTTTAAAAAGTTTTTGTTTAAATTCTACCTAACATGCAGTATAACATTAGTTTCAGGTGTACAATATAGTGATTCAACACTTTGATACATTAGGTGGTGCTCATCACAAGTGCCCACCTTAATCTCAATCACCCAATTAACTCATCCCCCCACTCACCTCCCACCTCCCCTCTGGTAACCATCAGTGTGTTCTCCATAGCTAAGAATCTATTTCTTGGTTCATCTCTCTCTCTCTCTCTCTCTCTCTCTCTCTCTCTCTCTCTCTCTTTCTCTCCCTCCCTCCCTCCTTCCCTCTCTCTTTTTTTACCCCTTTGCTCGTTTGGTTTGTTTCTTAAAGTCTGCATGAGTGAAATCATACAGTATTTGTCTTCCTCTGACTGACTTATTTCAGAGAAAAATAAAAGCATATTTAAATGATGCACTTTGAATATCTCTCAAGAGATATCTAAAGCATTATCAGATCCCTGGGAAGATCTCTTTATTATAAGAGTTAGACTTCTGAGCACAGAGTTACAACAAATACTATAAGAGCATTCCATTTCTATTATACTAACTTCCCGAACTGCAGCAGTAATTCCTCATGATCTGTGACATTCATAATAAACAAATTTAGAAGCATTCTGTTTATCTGCACCATTTTAATTCTTAGTTACAAAACAAATAATGTGTAAAACTAAATCATTATATTTAGTTGGATGGGATAAAGGAAACATACCAGATAAAAATCACACTGAAGTTTAACAAGCTTAATTTGGGTTTGATGGATAACATAGCTTAACCCTAAAACATTAACTAAACACCAATTGTACCTAATAAGACATCCAATTAATTGGAATCACTTTGTTGGTTGATTTTCACCTGCAAGGATTAAAGTATAATCACTGACAGTTTTATAATTACTAGGATTTCAAATCTGGGCCATTTAAGAAGTATGAGGCATGGTCCCTTCCTTTAGTACAACTGGGTAGCCAAGGAAAGAACACATGAAATATTAAAAGAACCACACAGATATGGTGACATAGGAGCCTCGGTGCTCTGCTGGAGGTAGTGTAGACAGCAGCAGCAATCGGCCTAGCCATCTGTTACCACTTAGTCGAATTAAGTATATACATACCCTTTGACACAGCAATTCTACAATTGGCATTTATCCCAGAGAAATTTTCACACAGGTCCATAAGACATATATACCAGGGTATTTGTTACAATGTGATTTGTAATGGTGGGAGTTGGAAGGAACCAGGTATACTATCAAGGAGAAGGAGATAGATAAAATGTGCTAGATATACAACTCTGGCCCTCAATGCGGATATGTACAGGTGTATCATGCCTGTGTAAGAGCACCTAGCCAATGGGTTACCTGACAAAGAAACGGAGAGCCAGGAAATTAGCTTTTCTTATTCTTACAATGGTTCAGTATGTACACAGCATAAAGTTAGAAGTACTTTATGTACACCGAGCAATGTGGAGTCTAACAAGAGCACTTAGTGAAAAAAAACGATGAGAAATGAAATATTAACAGCAGGTATTTTACAGAAATGGCAACTCACAAACAGAAAACAATTTGCATTTTGAGAAAAACACCATTACAATAAAAGAGATCTTAAACAACAATGGTTGTACTGAGCAGAAGAAAGAAAACAGAATGTGGACAGCAGAAGAGGGAAAACAGAATGGGGATAAAAGGGAATACATACACACAGTCAGAAAGACACTGAAGAGAGTAACAGAGATTAGGTGTCATGGATAGTATGGTTACCTCAATCCACTGCACCTTAGATCAAAGCAATACAAAAATAAACAACTTTTCAGCATTCCAACAACATAGTGTCTGGGAGAGAGTCCTGATAGAAGGCAAGAGGAACAGGCTGTACTATTGGTTTCATTTTCTTTCTCACTGTTAAATGATTTAACATTTCAGAATTTCAATGCTTTTAGCTGTAAAATGGGAATGATGAGAAATACTTTGTTCTAAAGCAGGAAGTGGACCAGACATATTTGGATGTCTAATGGAAAAATGACTACTATAGACAGTTCACTCACCTCTAGACCCTCCACTTGCTTAGAATTTTTAATGTATTCTTCCCATAGTCTGAGAAGTACTAATGGAGAAACATTAGCCAAGACACTTAAATCTCTAACTAATAGAAAGGGATTCTAAAAATCAATGGGTTCTTGCTCAGTACTGTTTCCTAAGGCAATGTTACTCACTGGCAGATTGATTTTAGGTTTTTACTTTAAGGCTTTGGGTTGACTGAGTCTGCTGGAAGGCTTTTCACCGGTTCTGAGAGAGTCATTTCATCAGGAATTTGGAAATCTATCCATTATCCTATTTACCCTGTTCAACACTGATATACCAGAATCAAGACACAAGATTCTAACCTGAATCTTATTTTCATGATTCTGCTCATATCTTATCTAGTCTTGCAATACATATCCCTACAGCTTATATTAGATACATATTTAATTTATATCAGATGTAAACCAATATCAAGCTTAACAGTCCACTGAAAGGCAAGTAAATGTCTCCCCTGCATAATATCAAAGGGGAAAAATGGGATTTTAAATCAGGAGAAAATAGCCAGCTTGATCAATAATTATAAATATGTATGTATTTATAACATAAAAGTTTTATATTCTTAAGCTGTTTTAACTGTTTTTTAAAATTATATTGTTCCATGTTGACAGGAAGTTTTGCTTTAATATGAACATTTCTACTCATTTGTAACATGTCAGTAGTTTACTACTCTTTTCAACATGAATCATGCCTTCATACACCCATGATTTGTCAGGTGATGTAGGTATAGATATATAGATATAGATACATAGATATATAGATATATAGATATATAGATATATAGATATATAGATATATAGATATATAGATATATAGATATATAGATATATAGATATATAGATATATAGATATATAGATATATAGAAAGAAGGGTTCTCTTAAGAAACCAGACTAGAAATCATAAGACAGACAGACATGAGGATAACATATTTATCCATTGAACTATTCAGTGGTATTACTTGACACAGCATTAGCCAAATGTAATGGAACACTACATAGTACAAGAAAATAAAAAAAAAAAATCATTGCTCTCTCTCTACTTTCAATTGAGTTAGAAAGCAGACAAACATAGTCAAAGTTTAGATTTTTGACTAAGAACACAGTTTTCAAACAGTTTGGACCTTATATTTCCTACTCATTATGTCTTCATGACCTAGGATATGGCAAAATGAAAAGCAAGCTTGTTCTTTTTTGCAGATAACTTCAACCTCAATTATTTTTATTTTATTTCTGGTAACTTGAAAACAATATCTGTGATTCTAAATTTATTCCAGGACGTGATTTATGTCATCTTCTGCTTCTTGGATTTTAGAAAATAAAATAAAATTTCAAATTTAGCTAAATAATACCATTCCCACTTTCAAAACTGAAAACAAGTACAATTGCATAAAAACGGATTTCTGGTCCATCGGAGTGAAAGGTGGGGAACCTAAGGAATTTTGTCAGTTTGATATTATCTACATTTAGGAAACAAATTTGGTAAAGTAGTCTCTGATTCACTTGATTGTGTGTCTATTAGGTTAAACACATATGGGCCAAGTAGAATAAAGTTTATAGGACCCTATAGCTTATAATTCATGTATTAATTCACCACTACTTTCACCTCACTTTCCAAATCAATATACTTATCAATTTTCACATATATTTTTAAAAAATCTTTTTACCCCATATATCTTTGGAGGAATAGATCCACTTGTATGCTAATAAAATGGGGTACAACTACCTACTTCCTTATGTATATCCTATTCTCTTCTTCAGAGAAAAAGTATATTCTATTTACCTCACAAGACTTTTGTAACAATATAAGGAGATAACTCATGTGAAAATCTGCCCAATTATAATTTTACTCTGAGGAAACAACATAATTACTGCCATTATTATTTCACTAGAAAGGAAATAAAATCATTACAGTTGGGTATTAAATACAAATCTAGCATCACTTGATAAAAAGTTTGGAAAATATAGGCAGTCAAGCTGCTCTGATTCCAAGACTTAACATTGTTAAAATTATCTGTCTTCTTAAACTCTGTTCAATAATAATTTAAATAAACATCATCCATATGTAGGTTATATATTTTCAAAAGTCTCCTCTGTCAGGTGATTTAACCATATTTCTTGGCACTGTTCTTATTAGCAATATATATATATTATATATAAAACCCTGGAGGTCGATACAGGTCTTGAGAGAATATTAGATAAAAATATCAATCACAGGAAATATCCAAACATAAACTTTTTCAAGCAATCATGACAGAAATTAGAACAAAAGAGACTTTCACTTGCTCTTCAAAAAATTCATATTTAACTGACAAATGTTTTACTTTTAAATATGACACATTTTCAAGGAATTATCCTTCATAAAAAGGAGAAAACAAAGAAAGGAAAATGGTCTAGGATCAGCAAATATACAGAGCAAATGATAGAGGAAAATGAAAATAAAAATTTGAAATCTCTCACCGCCACCAGTTTTAAATAAGCTAATGATATAAATCAGGTAACTTCTATTTCTACCTATACATTTTATAGAAACTAACATTTATTGATTTCTTGCCAGGTATTTTGCCAGACACTTGTATCATTTAATCCTTACAGTAACATTATACAATAACTATTTTTTTATGTTCAGTTAGCCAGCACACAGTACATCATTAGTCTTTTATGAAGTGTTCAACGATTCATTAATTGCATATAACATCCACTGCTCATCAATGGCTATTATTTATTACAACGCCTATATTACAGATGAGGAAACTGGCCCTTTAACAGTTTACTCAAGCTTGACAAGACATACAGCTAACAAGAGGTGGAGTCAGTTTTTGAAACTATGTAGTCTAAATGTAGGATCCAATGCATCTATCTTGCAAAATGAAGTTGACAATGCTATAAATAACACTAATATATATGGCCAGACTTGCATTGTATTTGCATAAATTTGGGGAGAACCTCACAGAATACAACCATTTTGGTCTAAATTCAAACCTTATATCTTTAATTTAGGTGTTTAAATTGAAACTGTAAGTTTGAAAAAGTAAAACATTTACCAAATCTATCTTCACAGGTATAAAGCCATTGCTTGTGGACAACTGTCCTAAGATCAGGGGAAGGGATGACAAAGACTCAACTTGACCAAACTTCAGTCAGTCTCTTAAAAGCAATCTTTTTAATTAGCCCTTAACCTCAGCTTATAAAAACTGCAAATTTCAGCACAAAGAATTTCATCCACCGCCTCCCATACTAAGACATTCAAATGAGTATTAGTATCATTTCTAAGAGCTCAAGGCCACAACCCTAAGATGAAAACCCCATTCCCTTAAGTTCCTCTCTGAGAAAGCTCAACACTGCCAAAAGAATCTACTCTTGGTTTCAATCAATTTTGACTATAGGTCCCAAATCTCCCTTTATTTAGAGCAAATTTGCAATTGTAAATCCTTTCTTTGTCATCTTGAGCTATATCTCCTACAACCCAAGAAATGTCTTTCAAGGACCTCTGAGCCATTTCTTTGAAACGTAATCATGAAGAAAAAGGGTCCTTTTTCCCAGGCTCTGAGGGATGGTGGGAACCTAGTCTTCATAAAGGACAATTAGCAAAAACAGGTGGCCTAAACAGAGACTAAGAGAGAGACTCTGCCTTTCTGACTGCATTAGGAGAAATCTACCATTTTGCTGACTTTAACAAGTTCCGCTGCAGTTTTTTTTTTCCCACGGGGGGAGGGGAGGGTGGAATTTAAACAATTACATTTAATTCTAGAAACTTCATGAGAAGGAAATTGTAATGACTGTAACTAAAGTCAAAATAGTTTACTGCAAATTGAACTGCCTATAAATATGCCAAGAAAGAAAAGTACAATCTTGACAATAGTTCCATGTCATTAAATATGCAGGATTTATTTCTTCAGTCTTTTATTGGAATGGAGGTTTCTCTAGAAGGAATTCTTCATGTTACGACTTTTGAAGAATACAAATTATTATAAATAGATATTACAAAGTGCTTTAAGATAAAGAATGAGCATGATGTAATATTCTTACCAGAGTAAGTGTCACACTGACTATAAAAATTGCCAAAGTTCTCCAAAATGCACTGAACTGACTATAGTGAGAATTAGTTATTGAAGTAAATTTTATTTTATAAATTAAAAAAAAAACCTGCAATTCCAAAATGGGCAAGCAGAAAATATAAAACCAAATAAACAAAAATTTATTAAAAAAATACTAAGTCTACAGTATGGTTAATTATGTTTATAAAATAGTTAATAAGATATGAAGTTGGTAAATAACAGTATTATTCTCTATTGTGATATGAAAGAGGATTCAAGATTCAATTAGAGACTCTAGCAATTGAAAACTGTCAGATAGAAAGGGCCATTATCTTTATTTTCCTGTATTTTTCTTGCCCCTAATCAAATATCACACACCATAAGGTAGGTAAAAGAATGAACAAAAAAATCCCCATGTATTATATTATACAACCAGTAGAGCTCTGATATTATACAGTAATATTAATATGAGCTTAATAGTAAAACATCTAAGTATTAATATGGGCTTAATTGCTTTTATGACAGAGAAAGCAAACATCTACAACTCTAGATGTTGTATCCTGCCCAGATACACTATAAAAATGGCACTCCTAACACACACTGAATTTATAATAAAACATTATTTAACTGGGAAAAAAGTGGTTCTTCACCTTCAAACGTTCAACTGTGGCAATTTTCTCTCTATTTTTCAATGTGATTTTGAATTGAAAAAATAACCCGTTAAAATTTCAGATGAACCAATTTCAACAGTCATATATTCAAAGATAATAAATAATGTGTTACTATCAACAGCAATCATTCCATGGCATCAAAATTTATTGTTGCATCACTTTTCTGAGTAGAAATGGCTAAGACCTCAGATAGAAGAAGAAATACTAAATGGAATCAAGTGGGGTCCTGCCAGAATGACAGAACCACCCTCTCTTACACTCAAAGTTTTAGCCCTGGAGGGCCTTGGAATGGCTGTGCTAAGGAACGCAAAGGCGATCATGACATCCAGGCAACAGAAAGCAGTTTCCTTTATTATAATGTAGAGTTGCCTCTTCAACTATCAGATTTTGTTTTTCTAAACATGCATTTTGCTCAGTCCTATACCTAAACACACAACTTAAGGTTTAGAATGTTATTTCTTTAATCTGTAAACATAGAAACTTACACTAATGTAGCAAGAAGCTTTATGTATATTCTGAGTAAATAGCAGGTGCTTAATGCATATGGAATAAAACAAGTATTAACTGCATTTGTTTCAATAAAATTTTGAAAGTAAAACTTAAAACATATAATAATTGAATTTTATGACAGTCTTTTGAGTTTCAGAAATTGTTCTCCCTCAATCCAGACTGAACTTACTTCTGGTTCCTTTCATATCATCATTCCTTGTCACTGCCTAGATGAGAAAAGATCAGGCTTACTGTTTATCATCTGGAGTATACCTTATTCTTTGATGTAATGGGTAATTTCCTATTTTTACTAATGTCAAAAAGTGACTTAACTATATGAGAAAATACTCAAAATAGAGAATATTTTGCAAAAAAAAGATTATAATAACATTTAAACAAAACCATCTGTCACTTTGGTGTATTTTCTTCTGATATTCTTTAAGGCACATTTTGTTCCGTGTAGTCAAATTATTTGTGCAATTCTATACCTTAATCTTTCCATTACTATATGACATTTTCTAATGTTGTTAATCGGTCTTCACAACAATATCTCTTAACTGCCAACAGTAATGGATATTTATTAGATATTCATGAATAAAAGCCAAATGAACAGCTATAATTTACTTATTCAGTTATATAACAAGTCTGTGAAGGTCCCTCTAAGTCATTTCTCATGTAAGCAAAAATGTTCTACTCTTTCCATACACTCCTCATGGACAAGATTCAGTTTCCCATTTTCCTGAGGCTTTTTTCCTGAATTCAGCCTACATTTCACATTTTTTAAAGGATAAGCACAAGAATAGAACACAAGTATCCTGGAGTGATAAAATAGCATAAAACAAAATAGTACCTTAATTGCCTCTAGTCAATTTCAATGGTTATTAAAGTTTAATTTGCACAAGAACTGCCTAGGGAGGTTTTTTTAAATGCAGATTTCTGGGCCCCTACCTTACAGATTCTGTTTCAGTGATTCACTCATTGGATCCTGGAATGCACACTTAAAAAAGCTTCCAGGTGATTTTGATGCCATTGGCCATACTTCTAAAACAATGACCCAGATAATATGTTTGTATGAAAGTGGCCAACAATTGCCATTGCCTTTTTAATAATCATATCGAACTGTTGACTTACATTAAGCTTACTGGTGCACAAAACTCCAAATTTTTTTGGCTGGATCCAGCTGCCTCTTCCTTATTCTTTACTTGCACAGTTCATTATTGTGACCCAAGTACAGGACTCTGTGCATCCTTATTAATTTTCTTCTTGCAACATTGGCACTTCCTCCTAATCTGAGGGTATTTTATAAAACTTCAGCCTGTTACTTTACTTCAGATGATCCATAAATTTGATAACCATGCCTTTGATGTTTACCCAAGTCACAGGTCAAAATGTACCAAGAGAGCCAAAAGAAAAGGTGAAAGCATAATCATGACTGTTGTGTTTTTTTTATTTTTTAAGATTTTATTTATTTGAAAGAGAGAAACACAGCCAGAGAGGGTACACAAGCAGGGGGAGTGAGAGAGGAAGAAGCAGGCTTCCCACCAAGCAGGGAGCCCAATGTGGGACTCGATCCCGAGTCTCCAGGATCATGACCCCAGCCGAAGGCAGTCGCTCAACGAACTGAGCCACCCAGGCACCCATCATGACTGTTTTTTACAAATGCCATCATTCCATCTAGACCAGCTTTAACTCAGAGAAATATACCATCATCTCTTGGATATTATTATTTACTTCTAGAAACACTAAAATTAAAACAGCATTCCTGTGATTTGTTTGGGTTTAAGGTACCTAGTAAAATTTTCTGGACGTACAATAATTTGGCCTCTATGAATATTTATTGAAAACTCTGTATTTTAACTTTTAAAATTTCTTCTTTATATCCTCTGAGACAGTGGACCAAAAAATACATTGTCTGTGATAATTCAGTTATAAAATTATTTAATTCATGGCCATTAAAATTAAAATATTAACACTCATAATATCATTTGATTATAAATTTCACTCATCTAATTTGCTTTAAACAGAAGAAATCTATAAAATACCCATTTATGTTAGGTTGATCTTAAAACTCAATGGACTTGCATAATTAGTATTTTATGGGGAAAAAACAATGCAACCTCAAATCATGTCCCACCATAAACTTTTCAGTACATTGTGAAACTCTCTTTCCATGGATTTCATAATGGAATTTTTTGTCTCAATACTAATTTTTTTCATTATTCCCTCTCCACTTCTGGGTTCACTTACTCGGACTCCCCTTTTATTTTACAGAACCCAGGATTTCCTGACCCCAGGAGTCTGTCTTTGGTCCTTTTATCATATTATATGTTCTGTATGTTTAAGTTTTAACCAAGTAATACAGCTTGAGTATCCCCAAATCTATAACTACACTTGAGATTTAACTCAACTCCAAATCCTTACATTCAACTTCCTACTGAATTGTTATCCTGATTCTCCTAATTCCATTAACCAATGGTATATTAATCCAACTAGTAAACCATTAAAATAAACTTCAAATTAGTCTTAATTCCTCTATTTCTCTCTATTCCTTACATTCAACCAGTCACTGAGCATGATGAATCTGCCTCCAACTTTTTGAATTTAGCTCATCTTCTCCATTTTTGATCTGCAATATTTAAGGACTTCTTTATCAGCCTCTCTCCAATTTCAGCTTCTTCTGTTACACCATCTCCAGAGTAATCAGAGTATATAAACTTAAGTCTGCAAGTCATAATAACTTTCCTTTTATTTTTCTATAACTAAATCAGTATTCACTGGGCATCTAAATTTGAGACCCTGTCTCATCTCCCCCAGGCTTGCATCTACATTCTAAAGAATTTAAAATTCAAAATGGGCAGGCACATTAGTTATAAGTACTTCCTCCTTGCTTGACCCTCAGTATTCTTCAAAGTAAAAAACAGGTCTGTAATCTCTAATTTATATGGAAAAAAATCTTATGAGATGGAAATTTAAGTACTTTTGAAGTATAGAATATCTACTGATCTAGAGATTTCTTGAGGTAATCATGACAGTGGGGTAGGATAAATCTGGACATGGGGCAGCTTCATGTTATTTTGACGATGGTGTAGCACTGAAAAATTTTATTAAAACAAAGTTGGTTAGGGCGCCTGGGTGGCTCAGTGGGTTAAAGCCTCTGCCTTCAGCTCAGGTCATGATCTCAGGGTCCTGGGATCCAGGCCCGCATCGGGCTCTCTGCTCAGCAGGGAGCCTATTTCCTCCTCTCTCTCTACCTGCCTCTCTGCCTTGTGATCTTTCTCTCTGTCAAATAAATAAATAAAATCTTTAGGGGCGCCTGGGTGGCTCAGTTGGTTAAGCAACTGCCTTCAGCTCAGGTCACGATCCTGGAGGATCGAGTCCCTGTTGCTCTCCCAGCTCCGCGGGGAGTCTGCTTCTCCCTCTGACCTTCTCCCCTCTCACGCTCACTCTCATCTCTCCCATATCAGGCTCCGTGGAGACCCGGGATCAAGTCCCATATCAGGCTCCCTGCTCGGCAGGAAGCCTGCTTCTTCCTCTCTCCCTCCCCCTGCTTGTGTTTCCTCTCTGGCTGTGTTTCTCTCTGTCAAATAAATAAAATCTTAAAAATAAATAAATAAATGAATAAATAAATAAATAAATAAATAAAATCAATCTTATAAAAAAACCAAAGTTAGTTAGTCATATTATTATGAAAGAAATCCAATAATCTGTTGAACAGTTTTAGAGCAAAAAGTTATAGAGGAATATGGATATTCAGAGATTCATAGTTAAAAATTAGTTAGATAAGTGAGAAAGCATTTGACAATGTTGGTGTCCTCCCTATACTGCAGAGATAAAAGTATTTAACCCAAATTAAACCTTGTTTACACTGCCACAACTCTCCCAACTCAATGACTAAAATAAAAGCCATTTTCCTGGGTCACTGGAAATGGACATCACTGATTCTTCCGTGGTCCTCCATGGGTCTTCATCAGTGCCTCACTCATGGCACTGACTACATTTTGTCTTCTGCTGTAATCACTTGTATACATGCCTTGTCTCTACTTCAACAGTCTGAGGTTAAGGTCAGAACCTAGGTCTAAACCCACACTATATCGCTGTCCTGAACCCCAACACCTAAAACTCATGCCCTGTCTGTTGAGGATGCTGAATATATAGAAGGCACATATGGACAGGACTTTGGGAGAATGAAGTTGACTGTTGTGCTAGAATGACTGAAAAAGATACTGAGAGCATTCTTACTGGCCTGGAAGGACTCTAGATTTGGAATCAGGAAAACAGAACTAGGATTTATCTTTGCTACTTGTTCATTACAAGGTTTGGGGCAAGTTAACTATAAACCAGCTTTCTTGCCTATGAACGAACTGAGGTGACTATGTGACTTGCTCTCCAACCATGCTAGGTCCTTATATAGACAAATGAATTAAAAACATCACTGATACTGCATTCAAATGATACATAAGGAAAGTTTCCTCTGGTAAAAAAGAAAAAGGTGGGCGCCTGGGTGGCTCAGTGAGTTAAAGCCTCTGCCTTCGGCTCAGGTCATGATCTCAGGGTCCTGGGATCGAGGCCCACATCAGGCTCTCTGTTTGGCGGGGAGCTTGCTTCCTCCTCTCTCTCTGCCTGCCTCTCTGCCTACTTGTGATCTCTCTGTCAAATAAATAAATAAAATCTTAAAAAAAGAAAAAAGAAAAAGGCATACGAAGACTCTACCTTGAAAACCTTCTAAATACTGAATATTATACTCATACTATCATTCTAACCTCTAGGTCTAATATGATTACTATAGTTTATATCTAAGTAATTCCTCTTCATTATTAAATACTAAGGCCTTTCAAGCAATTTTTATAGATCAAATATCTTTGTTTGAGATATTTTTAATTGAAACATATATATTCGTTTTTCTAGTACCCCAGAATAGAAAGCTAGTTACTTACGGGCATTTTTTCCTGCTCAATGTTATAACGCCAACATCTATAATAGTGTCTAACTTGATAGGTACACATCAAATATCTGTAAATGAATTAATACATTTGGATCTCAAGATCTATTTTCTTTAGTTAGCCCTTAAATATAAGACTGACCTTTTAATCAGTGTAGAAATTCTCTTGTGTTAATGATTAAAAAAATTGACGTCCATAAAAACAGAAATACTAGCTTTTTCTAACAATGGCTTGAATATAAATGATGTTCTTCATGAAGAAATTAAATAGTGATATGGCCAGATTTACTTTATTTTCAATAATCATAAAAAATGTTCTAATTTGTATAGGTAATATTTCTCTTTCACAATGTGATTCATGATATTCCAGCCCAGTGGTTTTAAAAAAATGATCACTAATGTTTTACTTAATATCCCAGGTCATTATTTAATTTTAGCAACCCCATTGTGGAAAACATCAAGATCTCTTAAGGGTAATAAAAACTATGACTTTGGTTAAGTATAGGAAACTCTAAAATAGTCAAAATTTTATATTTTTAAACCTTTTTATTTTAAAATAATTACAGATTATAGGAACTTAACAAAGATAATACACAGAGTTCTCTTGTAAACTTCAACCAGTTTCCTCTAAAGGTAAAATCTAATATACTTCCAGTATATCAAAACCAAAAATTGACAATGGTATAATCTACAGACTTTATTAAGAGTTGGTCAGTTTCTACATGAACTCATTTGTGTGTGTGTGTGTGTGTGTGTGTGTGTGTAATTCTATATAATCTCATTACATATATACTTTCATGTAACCATTAACACAATCAAGATACAGTCTGTATGTACTCCATCAACAAAAATGAACTCCCTCATTGTAAACATTGACACTCCCTCCAATCTGGCCTTATTTTTTCACACACTATGTTTATAGAGGAATTCCTATATTTTAATTGGCTTGTCTTGGCACAATGGAACAATATTTCATAAATGCATGAGATATGCCTTTTTTCTTAAAAGGCTGTTGATTGGGGCACCTGGGTGGGTCAGTCGTTAGGAGTCTGCTTTTGGTTCAGGTCATGGTCCCAGAGTCCCGAGATCGAGCCCCGCATCGGGCTCCCTACTTGAGGGGAGGCCTGCTTTTCCCTCTTTTACTCCTCCTACTTATGTTCTCTCTCTAGCTGTGTTTCTCTCTGTCAAATAAATAAAATCTTTAAAAAACAAATAAATAAAAGGCTATTGATCTTTTTTTCTGCTGAAAAAAATTTTTAACACTTTATTTTATTTTTTCAGTATTCCAAGATTCATTGTTTATGTCCCATACCCAGTGCTCCATGCGATATGTGTCCTCAGTACCCACCACAAGGCTTGCCCATCCCCCACCCTCTTCCCTTTCAAAATCCTCAGTTTGTTTCTGAGTCCAAAGTCTCTCATGTTTCATCTTCCTCCCTGATTTACCCCAATTCACATTTCCTTTCCTTCTACTTTCCTCCATGTTACTCCTTATGCTCCACAAGTAAGTGAAACCATATGATATTTGACTTTCTCTGCTTGGCTTATTTCACTCAGCATAAGCTCCTCCATTCCAACTTCTGCTGAACTTTTAAATGAGTTATTATATGCCTATTTTCCGTTACAGTCTCTACTGACGAATGTGACTTTATAAATTAAAGAAAAATGTTTTTTAGAAGATGGCAAAATTGGGGGTGCGTGGGTGGCTCAGTTGGTTGGGCGACTGCTTTCGGCTCAGGTCATGATCCCGGAGACCCAGGATCGAGCCCCACATCGGGCTTCCTGCTCGGCGGGAAGCCTGCTTCTCCCTCTCTCAGTCCCTCTGCTTGTGTTCCCTCTCTGGTTGTGTTTCTCTCTGTCAAATAAATAAATAAAATATTTTTTTAAAAAAGATGGCAAAATGGGAGTTCTCAGAATTTGTGTTAGGACACCACATATAATAGTAGAGGACTTTAATACCCCCACTTATAGCAATTGATAGATCATCCAGACAGAACATCAATAAAGGCAACAGTGTCTTTGAATGACACATTAGACCAGGTGAATTTAACAGATATATACTGAATGTTCACCCCTAAAGAGCAGAATACACATACTTTTCAAATACACATGGAACATTATCCAGGATAGATCACATGATAGACCATAAAACAAATCTCAATAACTTCAAGAACACTGAAATTATATCAAGTATGTCTTCTGACCACAGAAGTATGAAATGAAAAATCATGATAAGAATAAAACCTGAAAGAATCATAAACACGTGGAAGCTAAATAACATGTTACTAAAAAAGTAATGGGTCAATGAAGAAACTAAAGAGGAACTAAAAAATACATAGAGACAAATGGAAATGGAAACACTACAGCTCAAAATCTTTGCAACACAGTAAAAGCAGTTATAAGAAAAGAGTTCATAAGTGATGCAGGCCTAACTCAAGAAACAAAAGTCTCAAATAAGCAATCTAGCCTTACACCTAAAGGAACTAACAAAGCAAATTCTAGAGTTAGTAGCAAAAAGGAAATAATAAAGATCAGGGTAGAAATAAATGAAATAGGGATGATAAACAATTGAAAAGATCAAGACAGAAGTAAACCTTTATCCAGACTAATCAAGAAAGAAGACATAACTCAAATAAACATCAAAAATGAAAAACTAGTTACAACTGTCTTCACAGAAATATAAAAAATTATATTACTATAAAAACTATATGCCAACAAACTGTACAACCTAAAAGAAATTGGTAAATTCCTAGAAATGCACCATCTTTTAAGAAACAATCAGGAAGAAGTAAATGGCTTCACAAGTGAATGTTTCCAAATAATTTAAAAAAGAATTAACACCTATCCCTCTCAAACTATTCCAAAAAATAAAAGGAAGGAATGCTTCCAAATTCAGTCTATGAAGCCAGAATTACCCTGATAGCAAAACCAGACAAAGACACTACAGAAAATTACAAGTCAATATCCTTGATGAACATAGATGCAAAAATTCAACAAAATATCAGCAAGTCAAATTCAAGAATACATTAAAAGAATCATTGAATCCAATCAAGTGGGATTCTTTTGTAAATGATATATTCAGTAAGGGGTTACTATCCAAAATATATAAAGAACTTATACAAGTCAACACCAAAAAAAACCCCCAAGTAATATGATTTAAAAATGGGCAGAAAACCTGAACAGAATTTTTTCTGAAGACATACAGATGGCAAACAGACACACAAAAAAGATGTTCAATATTACTGATTATCAGGGAAATAAATGCAAATCAAAACCACAATGAGGTATCAGCTCATACCTGTCAGAAAGGCTAGTAACAAAAAGAATTAACTAGTGTTGGTGAAGATGTGGGGAAAGGAAACCTCCTTGTGCAGACTGGGTGGGGATATAAATTGGTGCAGCCACTATGGAAAACAGTACAGAGCTTCCTCAACAAAGTAAAAACAGAAATGCTATAAATTCCAGTAATACCACTTCTGGGTATTTGTATCAAGAAAATAAAAATTTGAAAAGGTATAAACATACACCTGTTTACTGTAGCTTCATTTATGATAGCCAAGATATGGAAGCAACCCAAGTATCCATTCCCTGATGAACGAATAAAGAAGATTTGGTATATAAACACAATGGAATATTACTCAACCATAAAAAATAAAATCTTACCATTTATAACAACATGGATGGAGCTAGAGGCCATTATTCTAAGTAAAAAAAATCTGATAAAGATAAATACCATATAACACTACTTGTACTAAAAAAAACAAAACAAATGAACAAACAACCACAAAAGAGAAAAATATTCCTGGGGTGCCTGGATGGCTCAGTTGGTTAAGCGACTGCCTTCGGCTCAGGTCATGATCCCGGAGACCGGGGATTGAGCCCTACATCGGGCTCCCTGCTCTGCGGGAAGCCTGCTTCTCCCTCTCTCACTCCCCCTGCTTGTGTTCCCTCTCTGGCTGTGTTTCTCTCTGTCAAATAAATAAAATGTTAAAAAAAAAGAAACAATCTGAGGGTCTTGGAAGGGAGGGGGGGGGGGGATGGGTAAGCCTGGTGGTGGGTATTGAGGGCACAAATTGCATGGAGCACTGGGTGTGGGGCAAAACAGTAAGATTCACTGAAAAAATAAAATAAAGTAATAAAAATACATTTTAAGTGAAAAAAATAAAGTAAGCTTAGACAAAATAAGTGAATCAGAGAAAGACAATTATCATATGATCCCAGTGATAAAAGGAATTTGAGAAACAAGATAGAAGATCATAGGGGAAGGGAGGGAAAATGAAACAACGTGAAACCAGAGAGGGAGACAAACCATATGAGACTCTTAATTCAGGAAACAAACTGAGGGTTGCTGGAGGGGAGGGAGGTGAGAAGGATGGGGTGGCTGGGGGATGGACATTGGGGAAGGTATGTGCTATGGTGAGTGGTGTGAATTGTGTAAGAACTGATGAATCACAGACCTATAGCCCTGAAACAAATAATACACTATATGTTAATAAAAAATAAAATAAGCTTAGAGGTTTGATTATTATTGGACATATTAACTACTGAGAGGAAGAACTTTTATCTTCTGAAAATAATCCAAAGGGTCACAGGTGTGTACTGAATTTCATGGAGAATCTGGGGAACAGCAGCCCAATACTCTCAAAATAAAAGTAAGGTTGATGTGTGGGTCCATTATACAAATAGTACTTATTTATTAAATTCTTAGAATGATTAAATCATTGCCTTAATAGTGTATACCCTAATTAGCTATATGGATAAGCAAGGAAGCCAAATACATTTAACCTTCTTCAATCGGTGCAAACACAAATACATATCATATAATTAACAGAGGCAGAGCTTGTAAAATTTAAGAGTGGTTGAATCCAACAGCCATGACCTTAACATGACTGCACATTGGAAAATATAGATACATAGCTTATATTTTCCTTTGTCCTCATTCCTGTGAAAGAAGTTTTATAAATAAGTTCAACAGAAGGTAGACTTTATCTGACAAATAAAAAAACACAGACCATCTAAACTCAACTAATCCTTAAAGGACCAAAGTAGAAAAAAACTTCATAATTTATCCCTGGTGACTCAGTTTACATCAAACCCATTACAGTGATAACACTTCCCAAGTGATAGAGACTCCTATGTTTCAGGGAAAAAAAGTGCTTTAAGAAGCTTGACCTGAAATATGGTTTCAAATTTTTAACCCTGTTATAGTACTAACTAGCTCTTTCATTTTTTTAAATTCATCATTTGCATCTAACACGCAGTACTCATTACTCTTTCAATTTTCAGGAAAATTTTTATTTTGATTTACCCCTCTTACACAATCCTATTCATTTCCATTTGTTCTAGATTTCTAGAGCAATATTTCTGTTTCACTCCAATAATTTCAGCATTTCTAGTCTGAAAAATTATAGATAATTAATTACTCTGTCCCTCCAGATTAACTTATTACAGAAAATGAGATTCAAAGTTTTTAATGTGCACTAGGGAAAAAAATCACATTTGTGGTAATTATTGATAATTAAATGATTTTAAAATTAGGAAGATAAATATAGTGCTATCCTGCCAGTCAAATCCCTCAGAGTCACAAAGGAAAAGACATACAGAGATTGCTTAAAGGAAAGGAAGTTTATTGTAAAGACATAAAAGAAATTCCATGGGAGGAGAATGACTCCAACCATAAGCATTGAGGCTACATACAAGCACTGCAGACTCATGGGGAAAGCTACTCTATTTTCAACAAGAGCTAGATGACAGCACCTCTTACTTAGCAATTACTTTACATCTGTAAGGAGAAGAGTATGTATGGAAACTCCATTTAATTGGTTCGATTTAGCACTATACCTAGAGGGCAGTTTAAAGCACCTTTTTTGGAAATATGCTCAGTACACATACGGTTTTCTTCCGATTTCAAGCTGGTCAATATCAGTATGCCTGTATTGCCCAGCTAGAGCGGTCCCTAAGGAAACAAACTGGCATTGAGAAGGCAAAAAGTATGCGGATAGGGAAAATAGGGGTGGGAAGTGTTGGGACCATGTTCCCCAGAATGCAATTATGCAAATGAATGGTGCTGGCTGATCATCTCCACAGGTCTCTCATATTTCTATAAATCTTGCAAGCAGAGGAATTTTATCTTTTTAAAGATGTTTGGTAGGTCATTTTGTTAGCTTGCAGATCTCAGCCTGGGCACAATTTGTCACAATTCTTAGAAGAAGACTATGAAGATTAGTAAATGTTTTCAGAGGATGTTCACTTACTATTCAAGCACTGTGTTAGATCCTGTAATTTGGAATCTGGGAACAGCTACAGGTTTTGTTGCCATAAAGAAAAAGTTTTAAATTCTAAATCTATCATTTATTCATTGTCTCAAGTTCCTTACCTATGACACAGATGTTTTCTCAAAAATATCCCTGGCAGTGCCGATCAGGTACGTAAATATGTAATATGGTATTTGTTATATACAGGCATACCTTGTTTCATTGTAGTTTGTTTTATTAGCTTTGCAGACATTGCACTTTTTACAGATTGAAGGTTTGTGGGCAACCCTGTGTCAGAGAAGTCTATCAGGGCCATTTGTCCAACAACATTGGCTCACTGTGTATCTCTGTGTCACTTTTTGGTAATTCTCACAATATTTAAATCTTTTTCATTATTACTGCGTTTGTTATGGTGCTCTGTTATTATAACTCTCGGAAAGCTCATGTTATGATTAACGTTTTTAGCAATAAAGTATATTTTAATTAAGATATGTACATTGTTTTCTTCCATATAACACTACTGTCTACCTGACTATAGCACAGTGCAAACATAACTTTTACATGTACTAGGAAGCCAAAAAAGTCATTTGACATGCTTTATTGTGACATTTATACTTGATTACAGTGGTCTGGAACTGAACCTGTAATATCTGAGGTATCCTGTGCTCACCAAATAATAAATAACTATTAAATCATCATTAGTAGTAGTAACAGGAATATATATTAAAGATATGGCACGAGATCTTATTACTATGTATCTGTTTGAAGATGATTTTCCTTTTTCAGGTAACTATGGTAATGTAATCCCACAACTATGGAAATTGTCTTCTGTCTTACCCCCTCCTTTTCTTTTTTGTATTCTCTCTTTCTTCCTTATTTGGCCACTCCTGCAAAAAATGTCTTTTTTTTTTTTTTTTTTTGTGCAAGGTTTCTGAACCAAAGATAGACTCCTTAATATTTTTACTATTATGGAGTTCCTAATCTTTGTCACAGACTGAACTAAAGGATGGTACTCACGGTGTCAAATTATTTTCTGGCATCCTAATATTTGATTTATGCAAAAACAATCATATTGATCAGGCATTCTGTCCCCACTGGTCACCAAGAAGCTTTATAAGGCCAATTACATCATTTTTCATTCCAGTATTTTTTTATGTGCTTTCAATTCTGCTGCATGTACCTGGCTCTTTAAACAATGGATATAATAATCATTTATTTTTATGGCATCGTTATAGTTTGTGTGTGTGCCGTGAATTTTTGTAAATGAAAACAAAAATTTCTACATGTCAACTTGAAAATAAATTTTAAGACTTTACTGCAAACTATTATGGAAAATCCTATTGACAGTGAGTGTTTAAAGAGATGTGGGGTGCAAAAATGCTGAAATGAAAGCAGAGTGACCTGTTGGACTAAAACTAAAAAAACTTTTATTAAGTGCGCCCACTCTCCCTCTTCTTATTCATTTCATAGTCCTTGCCTGGGATACCACTTTAATGCCTTTGTCAAAATTAGACACAGTCTTAAATACTTAAATAGAGCCTTTTCTTGCCACTATTACCTTGATATCTGAGCCCAGCAGATGAATGAATGTCATTTTTCCTTTCTTCACACACTTGTCATACATTGTACCTTCTTAGGCAATTACTCATGTTCTTCCTTCAACCAGCTGTAAATTTTTTTTTACATCTCCCTTTGTTACTTTATAAATCACCTTGATATCATCAAGATTTATACTTTAATTATGTTTTATGACTTAAAGTACCAAGGAGCCAGAAGTATTCATGGAATGCCTCTTAAGTGAAGAGCATTATATTATAAACAAAAAAGTAATAAGGATGTAGAATAGTGATACAACTGATCTTTACCGATAAGTTTACTTTGTACCAGGTATTGTGCTGTATGTATGTCTGCATTTTCTTTTTTTTTAAGTTTTTATTTATTTATTTACCAGAGAGAGAGAGAGAGAGAGAACACAAGAACACAAGCAAGGAGAGAAGCAGCAGGCAGAGGGTGAAGCAGACTCCCCACTGAGGAGGGAATCCAATGTGGGACTCCATCCTAAGGTCCTGGGATCATGACCTCAGCTGAAGGCAGATGCTCAACTGACTGAGCCACCCAAACATCCTGATGCATTTTCATTTGATATTTACAACAGTCTTCAGACAATACCAATATTATTATTCCCATTTTAAAGTTAAAGATAGGGAGGCTTAACATAGATAAATCACTCCCCCCCAAGGTCATATAGCAAGCTAGAGATAAAGTCAGATTAAGAGCCCATGCCATTAAGCTCCTCTGTAAGAAATGAAAATATAAGAATAGACATCATTAGAAATATACCACCATGATTATTTAAGAAGAAAGCTCTAAGAAATGTTTCCACTCCATTAAATATTCTATAATTATATGAATGATAAATGCAAACCTTTACTCAGTGAGTCACTTGACAAAAAGCTGTTCTTATTGCCTTGACACCTAAAAATATAATTTTAAAATCACAAATGACCCATGATCATTTTAAAAGTCTCATTAAAAGTGGTAAGGATGGCAGTTTCTTCACGCTGTACAATTAACCCAAAGAGCACTTAATTAGACCTTCATGGAATAATAAAAATCATCATGGCTTTAAGAACAACATAATACATCTTACATAGAAAAATTTTTCTTCTATGACAAGTCCAGTGCAGTAACAGAAAGTAATCTATGTAATTCATTTTGACACGAGAATATCACTTTATTTGCATTCTCACAAAGTGCTCATCAAGAAACTTAAAAAAAGAAAGAAAGAACAGGATTCACAGTCCCTATGAAGACTACATAACTTAAATGGCTCAGTGTCATTCTGCAGGGGCATGTTAAGTAGCATCTTGCAGAAAATAAACCTTGGCTTAATAATAATAATTGAAATATCACTTCTTACAGCTTAACTCAAAGTATGAGATTCATCAAATGTCATCATATGGATTCAGATGAGCCTTGGTTAATTTAATTCATTTGTCCAATCTTTATTAGATACTACTATAACTCTCTGGGAACCCAAAGATTACTAAAGTACCATTCCTGTCATTGAGGCATGGTGTACAAATGGGGAGTACAAGTGCAAACAAGTCAGGATGATGATGCATATTTTATAACAGAAACATATACTGGTTGAAATGGGTGCCTAAAGAATATGGACAGCTATAACTAGAAGGATAACAATAAAATTTCAGTGAGTTAAAGTCCTAAAAACATTCTGAGTCTTGAAAACAGGATTTTTTTTTAGGGAATGGGTGTGAAAAGAAAGGAAAAGGACATCTCAAGCAGGAAAAACTTAAGCAAAGAAATGGACACATTAAAAAAAACAGTTTGCTGGGGAACCTGGGTGACTCAGTTAAGCCACTGCCTTCAGCTCAGTTCATGATCCTGGAGTCCCAGGATGGAGTCCTGTATTGGGCTCCCAGCTCTCAGGGGAGTCTGCTTCTCCCTCTGACCTTCTCCCCTCTCATGCTCTCTCATTCACTCTCTCTCTCTCAATAAATGAAATATTAAAAGAAAAACAGTTTGCATGTTATGAGAAAAACAGATTGAACCAAAGGGTTTGGAAGGTGATAAAAGTTTTATGAGAGAGATGGTTGGGAAGATAATCCAGAACTAGATCATGGAAGGATTTGTCAATGAAATGATCGTGCTTGCATTTTATTTCACTGGAATTTTGGAAGTCATAGGGATGCTTATACAAGGAATAACAGGATCAGATTTAGAGCTGAGAAAAAATATTCTGGTAATTCAGAGTGAGTAGGAAAGATTGAAGGTATAAAAATATGAAGAATGGAGAGACATGCTAGAAGTCTTTGCTGATCCAGATGGGAGATAATCAGAGTAAACTGAGGTAGGAGCTCAAAGGATTTAGAAGATGGGAAAGACTAGGGTAGCATATCTCCACAATGGGCATTTTAGAAATATTTCATTTGTTTTTTTCTTGTTGATTAGAAGACAATACTGAGATTTAGTAGATGGAAAATATGTTAGAATTGTATTGCTGCTATAACAAATAATCATAAGCTGAGTGACTTAAAACATCACAAATTTATTATATCATAATGCTGGAGACCAGAAGTCTTAAGAAGGTAGGCAGGACAGCATTCCTTCTGAAGGGTCTAAGGGAAAGTCTATTTCTTTACCCTTTCCACATTCTAGAGGCTACCCACATTCTCTGCCTCATGGCCCTGCATCTCTCTGACATTTCCCACCATCACATCTTCTCTGACCCTCTTACCTCCCTCTTCTAGGACCTTTGTGATCATTCCAGGCCCACTCTGATACTCCAGGATAATCTCCACATGTCAAAATTCTTAATTTAATCATATCTGCAAAGTCTCTTATGCCATATGTGTTAATATATTCACAGGTCCTGGGGATAAGGATTTAGACATCTTTGGGGGACCATTACTGCACCTAGCACAGGGATCACATGTTAAAATTTTGTAATACGTAGGCCATTCTTAAATGACAAAGCACTGTCCTACATCTTGCATGACACTGGAATGTTTCTTTAAACATTTAAAAAAGTGAAAAAAATGTTTAAAATTACATGAACCTAGAACCCAATCCCATTTAACATTTGCAGACAAAATTTCTTCTCAAACTTTAAAATATATTTATTTTCTTTATAATTCAACTATGTGAAAGTCAGAGGAACATTTTGCTTTGTTTTCCTTGCAATTCTACAAAGGCTTTTTCACCACTTTAGAAAATCATATCACCTTAGCACTGCCTCTTCTGAACCGGAGTTACCAGTGCTACACACCAGTCTGCAAATCAACTAACACAAAACTTTCAGTTTTGGATATCACATAATAGAAAATTCCAAATTCCAGGGGTGGGTCTAAGCTTAATGATAAAACATAAAGGCAGGGTGCCAGATTCAGTTCCTTCATCTCTGGGCTTGGCTGAGCCCTGCTCTTGTTCACGAGTGACTTCATTCTCAAATTTTAGGAACAGTGGCAGCTCTATCTTTATATTGTCTCAGTTTCAAATCCAGCTGGATTTAATATCACTCAAACAAAAGCAGAGAGGTAAAATTCACTGATATTCAGTGGAGGATTTAAAGCACATGCTCATCTCTAAACTAATCAGTTAGGTTCAGGAAATGACCTCGTTAGGTGGTACATGTCAGAGCTAGGATATAGACACACCTGATACAAAGAAATCGCTATCAGGGACACTAGTGGATTCTGAAAAGAAAATATAGGTACTATCATAGGAGGTGCTGGATGCTAGAATGGCCAATGTGCACTGCAGGGATTAAAAACTCAAAATCTATCATTTAATATGTTGGGGATTTTAGATTTCAAAAGTGACTTATAGCTAATATATTAAAAATGATGAAGAGTAAGGAATGGATAAAGATGTAGTATATATATATACAATGGAATATTATGCAGCCATCAAAACCCCCAAAATCTTGCCATTTGCAATGACATGGATGGAACTAGAGGCTATTATGCTAAGCAAAATAAGTCAATCAGAGAAAGACAATTATCATATGATCTCTCTGATATGAGGAATTTGAGAGGCAGGGTTGGGGGAAGGGAGGGAAAAATGAAACATGATAGGACTGGGGAGGAAGACAAATGATAAGAGACTCAACTCAGGAAACAAACTAAAAGTTGATGGAGGGGAAGGGTGTGGGAAGGATGGGGTGGCTGGGTGATGGACATTGGGGAGGGTATGTGCTATGGGGAGCACTGAGAATTGTGTAAGACTGATAAATCATAGATCTGTACCCCTGAAACAAATAATACATTATGTGTTAATAAAAATACAGTAGAAATAAAGACATTTTCTGTCAGAATAAAAATTGATGAAGATCTTCGCTAAACTGTAAAAATGAAAGCAAACTGTCTTCAGTTGCACCTGCCTTACATTATGAGAACTTTAAAAAGAGCACTTTGTCAAAATCTCAAAAAGGGATAAAGTTGAATTATCAGTTATATAAATATAATTGCTATTTGTTATTTATGCAATCAATCCACTAGAATATAAATGTTATAGGGGCAGATTTTTAAAATGTTTGCTTCCCTGTTGAATTCCCCAAGAAGAGTGTGTAATACATAGTAGACATTCTATAAATATTTCTTGATTGAATGAGTCAATAAATATTTTGACCTGTTTGTAAAATTTGCCCCATCAGTGAATGTCTGCTGAAATGACCAATGTGTTCAAAATATAAATAAAGTACCTTTTGAAATGAAGAGTTAGGGGCTTAAAGTCTACATGTATTTTAAACGGTATTACCATTCAAGCATCAGGCCCTGGCCACTACATGACCTCTTCTTCATAAAGCCATTATTTTCAGGAGTATGAGACATAACTGGATTTTCTGATACATAGAAGAAGGCAGAGACTTAGACAAAATGCCAAGATGGAGGAGTTTATCCAAAACCAAAGAATAAAATAAGACCCTGAAAAAGAATAGTAAAGCTGGAGGAATCATGATTCTGAGTTCAAGTTAAATTACAAAGCCGGAAAGGTCAAAACAGTATAGTACTAGCAAAAAAAATAGACACATAGATCAATAGAAGAAAATAGAAAATCAAGAATTGAACCCATAACTATATGGGTCAATTAATCCTGGACAAATCAAGAAAGAATATCCAATGGAAAAAAGAGAGTCGCTTCAAGAAATGGTGTGGGAAAACTGGGCAGGAACATGCAGAAGAAGGAAAGTAGACCACTTTCTTATACCACACACAAAACAAAGTCAAAATGGATGAAAGACAGGATGTCTTTCCTGTAAGACAGGAAACCATCAAAATCCTAGAGGAGAATTAGGCAGTAAAGTCTTTGACAACAACCATAGCAACTTGTTTGTAGTTTTGTCTCCCAAAGCAAGGTAAACAAAAGTAAAAATAAATTTTGGGGACTCTTTCTTTTTTTTTTTTTTTTAAAGATTTTATTTATTTATTTGACAGAGAGAAATACAGCCAGAGAGGGAACACAAGCAAGGGGAGTGAGAGAGGGAGAAGCAGGCCTCCTGCCGAGCAGGGAGCCCGATGTGGGGCTTGATCCCGGGTCTCCGGGATCATGACCTGAGCTGAAGGCAGTCGCTTAACCAACTGAGCCACCCAGGCGCCCCTGGGGACTCTTTCAAAAGAAAAACCTTCTTCATAGTGAAGGAAGCAATCAACAAAACTAAAAGGCAACCTACAAAATGGGAGAAAATATTGGCAAATGACATATCTGATAAAGGAGTAGTATCTAAAATATATAAAAAACTTCTGAAAGTCAACATCAAAATCAATCAAAACATGAATAATCCAATTAAAAAATGGGAAGAAGACACGAATAGACATTTTTCCAAAGAAGTCTACTAGATGGCCAAAGACATGAAAAGATTCTCAACATCGCGGAATATGAGGGAAATACAAATCAAAACTACAACGAGATATCATCTGTCAGAATGGCTAAAATCAATGACACAAGAAACAATAGATGTTAGTGAGGATGTGGAGAAAAAGGAACCTTCTTGTACTGTTGATGGGAATGCACACTAATGCAGCCACTGTGAAAAACAGTACAGAGGCTCCTCAAAGAGTTAAAAATAGAACTACCATAAGATCCAGTAGTCACACTACTGGGTTTCCCCCCCAAAATACAAAAACACTAATTCAAAGGGATATGTGCACCCTAATGTATATAGCAGCATTATCAACAATAGCAGAATTATGGAAACAGCCCAAATGCCCATCGACAGATGAATGGATAAAGAAGTGAGACACACACACACAGACACACACAGACACACACAGACACAGACGTACACAGACACACACACACATGTGCGTGCACACACTGGAATATTACACAGCCATAAAAAAGAACGAAACTTTGCCATTTGCAATGACACAAATAGCACAAGAGAGTATTATCCTAAGTGAAGTCAGTCAGATAAAGAGAAATATCATATGATTTCACTCATATGTGGTAGTTAAGAAACAAAACAAACAAACAAAGAAAAAAGAGAGAGAGAGAAGCGAACCAAGAAACAGAATCTTACCTAGAGAACAAGCTGCTGGTTACCAGAGGGGAGGTAGGTGAGAGGTGGGTAAAAGAGGTGATGGGGATTAAGGTGGGCCCTTGTGATGAGTAGAGGGTGATGTATGGAAGTGTTGATCACTATATTGTACACCTGAATTTAATATTATACTGTATGTTAACAATTAAAATTTAAATAAAAACTTGGGAAAAAAGATGTTATTTAACCTTCTTCAGTTCACATATTACCAAGTGACAAAGCCAGATTTTGAATGTAGATTTGTCTCCAGATCCCATGTACTTATCCTTTCTACAACATTTTAAAGTGGAACTATAATACAGAGGATTTTTTATATTTATTTTATTTTTTAAATATTTATTTATTTTTAGAGAGAAAGAGCCTGCTTGTGCATGAGTGGGGGGAGGGGCAGAGGGACAGAATTTCAGGCAGACTCCCCACTGAGCCTGACTTGGGGCTCATTCCCACAACCCATTGGATCATGACCTAAGCTGAAGCCAAGAGTCAGATACCCAACTGACTGAGCCACCCCAGCACCACCACAGGGTTGTTCTTTTTAAAGTAATATTTATCTAAAGGAAAAAAAAAAACAGTAAAAATACGGATGTGTTTTCCATGTGTCAAACTTTTTTTTGCTTCATAAAAACAATTTGATATATATACAGACACACTTGAGGGTGTGTGTGCCCATGCACACCTAGTTACATACACACATACACACACACACACACACACACACACACACACATAAAGATACAGGTATCTAAAATTCTATCATAATATTTAAACTCCAAGCAGTATAGCCAAGTGTAAGAAAGAAAATATATTTGTATTAGGTAATGTGGATCAACTAAGAGCACAAGCTTTGGAAACAAGGACAAACAGGCTAATTGAGGTCTCGCTGCTCCCTTAAAAGTGAAAATAACAATCTCTTTTTCTTGAAAAAGAGGGAATAAATGATACTTAAATCTTATCTTTCTCAAAGGGATGCAAGAGGATTAAAAATGCTTAAAAATAAGCCTCAGATAGATCCACACATTTTCAGAGGTACTTCATAGAAAACACTACCCTTGTTGTTCAATGTATCATTCCCTTTTTAATGCACTGCCAACCATGGTTATATTTGAAGTTCCCTATTGTAACATGGACTATTGAATTGAGACTTTTAATAAAGAGCTTTGGATGCTAGGATTAGTAAGATCTTGAAAGAGTGAGAGTTAAGAGCGAGAGCGAGAGCGAGAGCGAGAGAGAGAGAGAGAGAGAGAGAGGAAGAGAGAGAGGAGGAGAATGGGAGAGGGGGAGAAAGGGATTGTTTTGCTGTTGTTAACTTGATCAAAGTCTATAGGAGACTTTTTTTTTCCCCACTACCTTCAAGGATGAAAATCTGTTCTGCACCACTTGTGATCCTGAGTGGATTACACAGCCCACTGGCTCTCAAACTGCAGTACCCAGATCAGTAGTAGCAGCATAACCTGGGAACCTATTAGAAATAGAAAATTTCTGGACCCCACACCTACCTACTGAAACAGAAACTCTTTTGTTTTAGCAAGCCGTCCAGGTGATTCTGTGCACACTAAAATTTGAGAACCAGTATTCTAGTCAACAATGAGATAGAAACATCATTCTCCTTTTACACAGTCTATTGAGGACCCATTACTAAAAGGTACTAAGAGCATTCCATTCATGTTTTGAGGTTGTTCAAAGATGGGGAGGGGGGAGTCACAACAGATCCTATTCAAATTCAGCATACATTCTATAGTAACAGTGATTACCAAAGTCTTACTTAGATAGACTTCCTTCTGTGACTCACTCTCCTGACTTCTTTTTGTAAGAACTCTTGTCATTATATTAGGCCCTCCTAGATAATCCAATATAATCTCTTGATCTCAAATATTTAATTTGTCACATCTGCAAACTTTCCTTGGCCATGTTAAGTTAACACAGTTCAAGTTCTGGAGACTTGGACATCTCTGAGGGATCATTCATTACTCTGACTTCCCCACAAACTATCCTAAAACATGCAAAATGCAGATGTTACACTGGTTAGGGACAAGATTTTTAAAATAATATTAATTCAGAAGGCTACAATACTTTTATGTGAATTTTTGAGACTTCATCAAAATAAAAAGCTTTTGTACGGCAAAGGAAGCAGTCAACAAAACAAAGATGCAACCCACGGAATAGAAGAAGATATTCACAAATGACACTACAGACAATGGGCTGATATCCAAGATCTAAAAAGAACTCCTCAAACTCAACAAGCAAAAAAAAAAAAAAGATGATCACATCAAAAAATGGGCAGGAGACATGAACGGAGACATGTCTCCATGGAAGACATAGAAAAGCCTAACAGACACATGAAAAAATGTTCCTCATCATTAGCCATCAGGGAAATTCAAATCAAAACCACATTAAATTAACAGGACAGGGAATAACAAGTTTTGGAGAGGCTGTGGAGAAAGGGAATCCTCTCACACTGTTGGTGGGAATGCAAGTTGGTGCAGCCGCTTTGGAAAACAGTGTGGAGATTTTTTCCTTAAAAAATTAAAAATAGAGCTAACCTATGACCCGGTAATTACACTACTGGGCATTTACCCCAAAGATACAGATGTAGTGAAAAGAAGGGCCATATGCACCCCAATGTTCATAGCAGCAATGGCTACAATTGCCAAACTGTGGAAAGATCCAAGGTGCCCTTCAACAGACGAATGGATAAAGAAGATATGGTCCATACATTGAATGGAATATTACGCCTCCACCAGGAGATTATGCTGAATGAAATAAGCCAAGTAGAGAAAGTCAAATATCATATGGTTTCACTTACTTGTAGAGCATAAGAAGTAACATGGAGGACAGTAGAAGGAAAGGAAATGTGAATTGGGGTAAATCGAGGAGGGAGGTGAAACAGGAGAGACTTTGGACTCAGAAACAAACTGAGGGTTTTGGAAGGGAGGGGTTGGGGGGATGGGAGAGCCTGGTGGTGGGTATTGAGGGCATGTATTGCATAGAGCACTGGGTGTGGGGCATAAACAATGAATCTTGGAACATTGAAAAAATAAAATAAAGTATTAAAAAGAAAAAGGAAAATTACCATAAAAAAGAAGCTGCTCAGATATAGTTTCCAAATTCTAGAGACTATCATTTTTCTATTTCTCTCTCCACATGTGAAACTCCAGGGGGCAATATGTGGCATTTTCAATCATCGAATTGCATTTTACTTTTACTTGTAGCTACTAAGCTCAAGAAATAATAAACTGATTAAGCTCAGCCCACTCATAAATCATTTGGCAGGCTTTCCAAAGTACCTAGATATATATTCTTTATGACATTCTGGACTTAGCAATAAGGCAGAGGGAAAAACAAACAAACCTGAATTCAAAACATAAATAAGTGGTGACATGTCACTATGACCAAAGGATCACCATCTTTTAAAAATATAATTATTCTAGAGTACTGAAAGCACAACAAGGCAAACCATATTAATTTTGAATATGAGGTCTTTACTTGGTACATAAGCTGAGATTCCTGGATTTTTTTCCTCCATACACTTAGTGTAGAACTTCATCTACTGAATTTAATAAGTTCACCATGAGTTACATAAATCAACCGTTATGCATTTTTATTTTTTTCTTACGCATTTTTAAAAGAGAGTTTTTTCCTGTACTTTACCAGAACATTCAATATTCTATATCATTAAACCATATTTACTATAAATCTACTTCTGAAGTTTAAACGATAGTTAAATATGAAATAAAACCATCAACTACTTGTCACCTCTCCATGTAAAGATGGTGATTATTTCTTACTATAGCTCATAAGGTTTCACTTGGTATGTATTGTAACTTAACTATGTCTTCATAAAGAAGACAATTTAATCTAAATATATCACAAGCATTTTTCTTAAATACATTAATTCAGGATATAAACATAGGCAGTGATAGTATAATGAAATATTTATTTAACTGGGTACTTCTATTATTTTTAAATTTCTAAGAATTTTAATATTTTTATTTGAATATTTATGTATTTATTTTTAATTAGTTGTTTTCAACAGAGTGGACAATAGTGATCTGTACACAACAACGAAGTAAAACACTGCATAGCTAGACTCCTTTAGCACAGTTTTTTTCAAGTGTGGTCCTCAGGCTGCTTAAATCAGAATCTCTGAGGAAGTGGCTAAGGAATATACATTTGAAATATTCAAGGTACTATTACATACACTGACACTGGAATTTGAGAACCAGCACTGCATTGGGTTGAAGGCAACCTCAAGCCAGCTGCCTCAGCTGGGGTTACCAGCAAACCCAAGACCTCTTTGCAAGGAATCCGAAATAGATGGGGAGACAATTTCTCTCCTCAGTTTGTGTCCAAATAAATACATATTTTTAAGTCAAATCCACCAGTCCTTCTTTCAATACATCCTCACTTGGTCCTGATTCTCCATTGTTTAATGAGTTCCTAAAAGTTATCCAGTAAGTCTCCAATGACGCCAATGGTTCTTAACATGATTCAACTCTTTGGCTTGTTGCCATTCAATCACACAAGACTCACTGTTCTTCAGTATTAGGGGTCTTACCCTCATAAGTTTTGCTGCACTGCTGTCAACACTACTATATCATATTAAAGTGCCGGATATGACCTGGAAATATTTTGAGTATGCATTAGAACCACCTAAAGGGAAACAAGAATTTATATCTCCAAAAATTCCCAGATGATTTTACTGCTGCTGATACATGAAACACACTTTGAAAACCATTGCTCTCAGCAATGAGCTGAGAACCACAGAAACAGTTTGGGCTAACACAACTCCTTTTTACAAACAAATTCTTTAACTTTTAAACTTCAAATTAAACAAAAAACTTTAGTCAGACAGTTAACTTAACCTTTTGAAAAGAAAAATGTAGTAATTTCCTCGATGCTAAAATATAGGAACCACATGTACACTATTTAGCTGAATTTAGTCAACCCAGCTGACTGGGTCAAAAACCTTGAGCTCTTAAACACATCTTGAGGTTATCACTGGCAAAATGAATCATTATTTTCTATTTGGTAAAAAACATAAAACAATTTGAAAAGCAGTATTTGAACACAAATTCACATTTTCTCAGTTAAGAAGAACCCATTTTACCCATAAAAAACTTCACAATAAACATTCAAAAACATGTGGTGCTATGGTGAAAGCAAAATAAATGTTCTTTTTTCTCTCCTATTTGCCATTTGTAGTGGCATTTAGAAACACAGACATGATATTTAGTTTGCTCTCAAATAATTATTTTTCAATGTCTACACTCTTAATTTTGCATGCCTAATAAATTATTGATTACTATATTTCCCAAATTTTAATGAACTCTACCTCTATACATTTCATAATTCTTGATAGTGCTTGCTTACAACTATAGGATTTATCTTTTCCCAGTTTCAGAGATTTCATTTGTCTTATGAAATGCTTCTCTTTTTTTACATTTAATCATACATAAAATCCACGGAATGAATTTTAGCTTAGAATTTTAAACTGTCTAAATATTATGATTTATATATCTTTTGATTTTACAGAATAATCATGACACCATCCCTACCAACTTGCTGGGAAAGTAGGAAATCTAACACCCAATTCACATGTGAAAATATTAAGGCCCAGAATAGTTCAAGTCATTCATACAGAGCTGCATTTGAATTCCAGGGCCCATGCTCTTTGAATTTTGCCCTATGACTTCAATATAATGGGTACAGTTCTCAGTAACAGGAAGTAAACCACCATCTACACAGAACTAAAATCATAATCATACCTTATTAAATGTAATTTCTCACCATTCACTTAATCACTCCTATTTGTATCCTTAAAGCATCTAGTACAACTGTTGCTGGAGGCATAGGATGCTTTTTAATAACAGCATTTCCCTGAAGTTATCTGAGTTCCAATAAAAATAAAAAGCATATATCTAACACCAGAAGTAATTATGTGGTCATGCTGAGTTCAAAGACATTTTATCAAAGGGTTGGAATGTTACACATTTCTTCTTCATGATTTACAGTGACTTTTCAATTTGATATCTTAAAGCTTAAATTGCTATAAACATTGTGTACTGATCGATCACTTCTACATGTGTGTTGTATATTCACTAATCATATCTCCCATTTTTCTAGTAAAGGACACTTCCAACCTATATAAAGCAAAACTGGGAAGGGTTGTATAATCCAAAATCATATAGTTATATTGAACTTCTAAACCTAAAAAGAGAAAATACATTTGCAAGTCAGCGCAAATACTAGCCTTCAACTTCCCATCCAGTCTTTGTCAAATCCCCATAGCAACTGTAGAAAACATATCTATTCCCTGTCTTTCTGATGAATAATAAGATGTATGTAGAGGTGATATCTAGTTTTCTGGCACTATATGAGAAAACTCCAAGAAATATTGCCTGTTTTCAGGTAGGCATAGATTTCCCAGGGAAGTGATTTCTATATGTACCAAACTTTAGGTATGCTTTAAAAAGAGGGATTCTGCAGGATGTTGACCAGAAACAGGAAGAAGATCACTTTCAATACCACAAAAAGGTACAAATAGCTACAACAAGAAACATTTTATTTTCACCTAGGAAGTAGCATTATGCAATCATTTGTTGAGTTATATGTAAACTGATTAGAATTTTTTCTATTGTTAGTATTCGGGGACAAATTAAGCATATACTTTACAGAATTTCCATTTGAATGGTAAGACAGTTGTTTCAGGTTACATGGAAAACATGTTTGAACTGCAATCTATTGGGTTTATTTTATAAACAAATATATGAAAGGGACAGAGTTTCAAAGTGACATTTGATTTTGCCATCAACCACAGGTAGATATTAAATAGAATTATTTTATCACATATTTTCTTCTCCTTCAACTTCATTTAAATGTGTAAAATCCCATTAATGAAACATTGGGACCCTGATAATGCTTTCAAGTTAATGATCCAGTTTATTTACTCTGTTTCCAGACAATAGAGAGATTTGGTAATTATTTTCATTAAACTTAAAGGAGGTAACAATGAATACTCTTTTAGAAACCATGGTTAAGAATAATTAAATTAGATCCTACCAGGTAGTTTGAAATTGCTTTTTAAACTAAATGACCATCTATTCTTTCAATATAGAGTCATTCAAGATTTATTTATTTTTCTGATGAATTTTTCTAGCTTCTTTTTCACATGAGTCTTTTGGGCTTTAAATGTGTTTAAGAAAGTTTTGAAATTTACTGAAGATAGGCAAATAAATAAAGCTGCTATAATATTATCATTACCAGTAATTTTGTTTTTGTTGTTTAAAACACAATGACACCACAAAATGAGAGTAAAATAACCACTATGGTGAGGTATTGACTATGGATTAAGGCTATATCTACAGAATCCATTAAAAAATTAAAAAGTGGAAGGAAATAAAATAACCATGGAAACATAAAACTCACCCAAACCACCCTTTGCTGAATATTTCAATTTAAAATGATATCTAGATATCACATTTACAATTACATCTAACAATCAATTTGGATATTTGCCAGTAAGCTAATCTCTTGGTCAATTTCATTTTACTATACTCTTGATAATGTAGGCAAGGTGGGGAGGTTGATGTTTAAATGTCTTTCATTCATCCTGTATTAAGTACTTATAGCTGCTGGCATATATAACATAGATTAGGGAAGACACTAGAAAAAAATAAGAGTAACAGGATTTTACAGCACTATCAACTTTATTGTCTTTAATATGAAACTACTATTTTGCCCACTACCCTTCATTTTGGAAGGAAAATAATGTGTGTGTGTGTGTGTGTGTGTGTAAACAAATTAGAGCAGTTTTTGAATTATAGGGCAGAAATCTAGGCCCCAAAATGGCAATTTAAAAGATGTCTTTATCTCTGCTAATTTTTAAATTTTTTTCTAAAGATTTTATTTATTTGACAGAGAAAGAGCACAAGTAGGCAGATCAACAGGTTCGATCCCAGACCTGAGCTGAAGGCAGAGGCTTAATGAATGAGCCACCCAGGTGCTCCCTTTTCTCTGCTTATTAATGTACATATACATTAAGTAAAAACAAATCAAGCTGTTCTCCTTCAATAGTTTTAAGACTTTTTGATCATGTAACACTATTAGGTTAAAAAAAAGAAAAGAAGGAAGGGTGAAAGGAAAGAGAAAATAAGAACAGAGCGACTACATATTCTTTCCAATTATCTCCTATAAATTATTCACCTGTATACTCTACCAATATATTATGTAAATTATAAAGTGGGCACCAAAAATTTTACATAATAAAATAAAATGAAGAGGCATTCCACTATTTTTTTACTAAAAAATTCTTTTTTGGGTCCTATGAAATTCGAAGCACCATTTTGAAGACTACTCTCCTGCACTGTATTTATCAACTTCAAGTTCATCAGGTCTAGTAGGAAATTGAGCTTTGATAAGCAGCAGAAAAATTAGTGAGGACCCACACTGTTCAAAACTAATATGCCAGATTCTCATGATACAATGGTGAACAAAGGAGATATGGCCTTATTTAGCATAAAGCTAAAACATAAATACAATGAACATTCCTAATAAATGATAATTAATAATCTATGACTGTTGCTGCAAAGTAGAAATGCACAGTGTTAGAAGATATATAACAAGGGGCACCTGGGTGACTCAGTTGTTGAGCGTCTGTCTTCAGCTCAGGTCAGGGTCCCAGGGTCCTGGGATTGAGCCCTGCATCAGGCTCCCTGCTTGGTGAGATGCCTGCTTCTCCTTCTCCCACTCCCCCTGCTTGTATTCCCTCTCTTGTTGTGTCTCTCTCTGTCAAATAAATAAATAAAATCTTAAAAAAAAAACAAAAGGTATATAACAAGAAATTCTAACCTAGTTTTTAAAGTGAGGAAAAACTTTCTTAGGGAAGTGACATTAAATCTGAAAATTCACATATGGAAAGGAGATCACTGGCTGAAACAGTGCTGATAAATTGGGAAAAAAATATTTTGCAGATAAAGCCAAAAGCTCGTGCAAAGTCCCTGACATGACAAAGCTGGAGGGTAGAAACTGTGAAAGCAAAATGAAAAGGAGAAATGGATGGGATGAAGATGGGAGAAAGAGCACAATTCAGTCAGGGATCTGTTAGATATTGTAAGAATTTGGAAGCAACAGTAAGTTACTGAATGGTGATGGGATCATACTTGTATTTTTAAAGCATAGGCCTGAATGTTGAATAAACAATGGATTGAATAGGACAAGAGTGGATGCAGTTCCAGCTGTTCAGGTAATGGTGGTTTGAAGTACGTTGTCGGTAGTGGAAACAGAAAAGTAGATCGTGAAATATGCACTTGTCGTGATGACCATAGGTTGATGTATGGAAGTGTTGAGCTACTATATCGTGCACCTGAAACTAATATAACACTGTATGTTAACTAACTGGAATTAAAACAAAAACTTAAAAAAAGAAATAGAGAAAAGTAGAAACTTGAAGTAGATTTAAGAGGCTCCGGGTTCTTCAAGCCATTAAGATTACTTTATGACAGTAAGTAGGTAGAATTAAAGTCACTGATAAATTGCGTGATAGGTTCCTATGAAAATGGAATGAAATAGGTTGTGTAAAAGGTCGCATCATTCAATCCGCTACTGCCAAGAATGAAGGTGTTAAAAAAACCATGTGCACTAGCCTTGCATTATCTATCATTATCCTGTGAAATTCCATAGACTGTGAGCATTAAGAGAAGTCATATTCTACATATCAATGACTGCCCTCCAGCACAAAAACACGTGAGAGTACAAATCATAAACTGATTTTCAGAATCTGTATTTAGATCAATGAATTCCCATACTGAAGCAAACCGTAAAATCCCCATGCAGATTCAGTTATTTTTATAGAGAGATGATTCATAGTCATACAATTTTGAACTGAGGTATCACATGAGTAAATATTACTCTCGTTTACAAAGCTTAGAAAAATGAGTCTAGAAACTTAGCAAATCTTTTAGAACATCAATGAACTGGGAGGGTATTGAAAGATTCCATTACAAATTTAAGACATATGGTGCCATATATGAAGTGTTTTTTCAAAATATCTTTTGCTTTTATCATAGGTCCAATGAATGTTTACAATAAATCAGGTTTGAACATTAAACATAGCTTTTCTGCTGGCCACACAGATAGTATAAAATCCTTTAATGATGTACTACAACGTAAGACAAAATCACTGTGCTGGGGATTCTCCCTGCCACCTTTTCATTTTTACTCTATTTTGTCAATAAGTAGCTATGGTGTCCGCTACAAAATGACTTAATTTTTATTTAGTTTTTATTTCACCATCCTTACTACAAAAGGATTCAAGTAGATTCTGGTCTCTTAGGCTCTGCTCATATCAGTGATTCTTCAAAATTTAATTTAATTTAATTTAATTTTTATTACAATATTTTATTTTTTCAGTGTTCCAAGATTCATTGTTTATGCCCCACACCCAGTGCTCCATGCAATCTGTGCCCTCAATACCCACCACCAGGCTCTCCCATCCCCTCACCCCTCCCTTCCAAGACCCTCAGTTTGTTTCTGAGTCCAAAGTCTCTCATGTTGCATCCCCCTCCCTGATTCACCCCAAATCACATTTCCTTTCCTTCTCCTACTGTCCTCCATATTACTTCCTACGCTCCACAAGTAAACATTTAAAGGATAAGTGAAAATTAATTTAAAAAAACATGCTAGAAGCCTGGAAAGTTTGGAAACAAGAGAGCAGCAGGAATAATAACCTGATACAGAATCTAATCTCAATATAAGGTAGTTTTCAGCAAAAACTATGGGTCAGCCACTACTTCAAATACTGATATCTTAAGGACCTAACCACAGTTACAATCACAAGTCAGAGGCTATATATGCACAGTGCAGAAAGATCTGATGGCTACAGTCCTTTGTCCAACAATGTTTATGTTCACTGATAGTGATTCCCACCTTACACTACTGAGGACAGAAATAAAATATCATTAAAGAATTAAGTGTTTTTCCTAACACACATATACAAGAATAATGGAGTCTAATGAAACCACTAAAAATTAAAAGTGAGAATCATAAAATGTTGGGACAAAAGTCTATGTGAGTGAAAAAATTGTAAACTGATTTGATGTAAAGAAATGTAACATTTAAACTATAAGACACACCGCATTAATTATTGGCCTATAATAAATAAAATTTCAATTTAGCCTTTTGATTTCAAAGTCACTATATTATATAAAGGTTGCTTATAATATTTAGACATGGATGAGTGAAATAATGTTTGCAAACTTTTGGATGATTAAGATTGGTCCTTATCTAGCAATACAGAATACAGAATCTGGAAAATGGCCATGGTTAGGGCTAAGTCAACATTCATTTTGTTCATTCACACATTTATTCATTTCAAAAGGAATTTTCTCTGTGCTCACATCTGTTTTAGGTTCTGGGATAATTCACTCATTCATTCAAAAGTCAGTTTATTCAGCGTCTGTGCTGGGATCTGGAGATACAAAATGAGGAAGCCCGTCTTGTCTCTCAGGGAACTTAGGGTCCAGTAGGAGAAGCCAGAAACAGACACATGCTGGTCAAGTCAATGTCATGGTGTCTATGATCGAATGTATGTGCAACAGAAAGTCAGGTCACAAAGAAGTGGCCAAACAGCAGAAAACAGCTATGAGAATGCAAAACCTATAGTGAAAACACATTTCTCCCTGCCACCTCCAACTCTTAAATCTTCAAAAATTTAAAATATTTTTATGTGAACATTTATGTTTCTCATCTAGATGCAGATGGACAGGAAAAATTTACTTAATAAGGATAAACCCCTATTTACAATTACTGCAATTTATTGGACCTGTTTGAACATATACTGCCAGGACATACATTTCTTTCTGGAAACAATGATCAGAGAAGAAAATAAACACATTCAAAGCCAGTTGTCCATTTACAGCATGTTGATTTTATTTTGTGATCTTTTCTACCAGAAAATTTCCTATAAATACACAAATAATTTATGCATATGTATTCAAATTTATGAAAATTCAAATTTCCAAATTACTAGATGAACAGAAAAGGTCAGATTTCTCATTAGTTTCTCTATCCCTGAATTTAATTGTTTTCTATTTTATACCTGTGTTACTTTGCTATTTCTCCTCTCAGATTGCTTCTGCCTCAACCATGTCCTTCAATGTTATCTTCCCATTTCCACTGCCAGTGTCCCAGTTCAGAGGGCCTTTACTTGTACTTGTATTACCTTTCACTTGTACTCCTGTAATTGTCGCCAGACTTCTGTCTCTCCCTCCATTCTCAGCCTGCTCCTATGCAGTATTTGCCTAGAGTTCAACTTGATCATGTTGCGCTCAGCTGGAAGATCTTTAGAGGTCGCCTACTACATACCACATCAAATACAAACACCTCCTTTAGATGTGAAAGTCCTCTACAACTCCTTTATTCAAAGTGTTGTCTGCATTACCAGCAATATCAGTGTCAACTGGAGTTTGTGAGAAACAGACTCCTGGGCCCCAGCTCAGATCTCCAGCTGATTCGCTGGCATGGCACATTTTGAGAAGCACTGTTCTAAAGCAATGCCAAGCTGCCTTTCAGTCTTGTTTGTCCATTATTTCCTTTTTGTGGTCCCAATATACAACTACATTAGTCCTGAAAATACCTTTCTAACTTGAACTACAACTGCCAGCTTCAAATAGCACAGAGCACAGCATTCTGCTTTGGTGAACTTGTCTCATTAGCATCTTGTTACCTCCTTGAACACAGACATTAACAGATTATTCATCTTTGTTTCCTTCAGTGTGACATTAAGCAAAACAATTTCCTACTCCCTGGTTGATATGCAAGATGTAATCAAATGGGTCATAAGAAGAAAATTTACAACTTATTTTTCTATTTATTTTATTCTACTCTTTTAGTTCTTTATGTTATTTAGCTTTTTAATGTGTATTATATATTAGTATAGTCATGTATACGAATATCTTGTTAAAAGACAAATATACATCTATTCGGATACCCATTTAAAAATATTTTAACTGACGTAATTGCATGAGCAAAAATGTTTGGACACCAATGCATGACACACCAAATACATGGTTTTCTGCAGGAATTAAACAGGTATTTGTGAACTGAACTGAATCTCTACAATGTCTCAACTACAGCATGAATAGGACTATTTAAGGCAGATGGCATTTTTTTCCTTAGACACAAATTTTCAAGTTTAGAAGGAAGTTGAAGCAAAGTATTAAAGAAAACATTAGCATTTTCACTTACTTATTAAATAAAAGGTAAACCCAGAGCTATTTGTGAAAGCTCAACTGGGTAAGTCATCTTATCCCAGGAACAGGAAATATCTATTCAAATTCATTAGCTTTCATATCAAGCAATGGGAATATTAAAATTTAAGGCCATTTCCTGGATTTTGATTCCTGTTTTGAACAAAGTCTTTCTATAATTAAGGAAGCCCTTGGAATAAAAGTTCATTTTCTTTTTTTTTTTTAAGAGTTTATTTATTTGACAGAGAGAAACACAGCCAGAGAGGGAACACAAGCAGGGGGAGTGAGAGAGGGAGAAGCAGGCTTCCCGCTGAGCAGGGAGCCCAATGTGGGGCTTGATCCCCGGTTTCTGGGATCATGACCTGAGCCAAAAGCAGTCGCTTAACCAACTGAGCCACCCAGGCACCCCAAAAGTTCATTTTCTTACTATAGTTTAGAGTTCTCCATACAGAACTTTCTCTCCCTGGCTAGGTCTCCCTCCTATATGCTCATACACCAACTTCCATTTGCCCTATAAAAACTTATCATACTTCTTTGTAAATTCCTGGCTAAATTTTTAATTTTTAATTTTAAAAATTGGACTAGAAGGTCTCTGAGGGCAATAGTTGTATCCATGTTATTAGATGCTGCTCTTTTCAGTCCTTGGCATAGTGATTGGCACATAGTAGGTGCTCCGTAAAGACTTGCTGAATAAATGGACCAGCATTAATACATTCACTATAAGAGTTACAGTGAAAAATTGGCCTCTTAGCTTATCCTTAAGATTTGTTATCTGTAAAATGAGATAATACCGACTTTATAGGATTCTTTGATAATTATATGACATTAGGTATGTTAGTCATAGTTCGGTGTTTGCAAAGATTAGTCATTAAGAAAATGGCAGCTATTATGATTAGTATGATCATCAATTCATTATTCCTGTAAGTTTAGCAAAATGAAGAAATCCATTCAAAATGCTTTAAAGAAGATACTTGAATGGAATACAGATTGATGGGCAAAACAAAATCTATCAACATAAAATCAGAACAAAACTGCCAGTATCTAATGAACAAATTTTACAATATTATTAATAAAAGTGAAATGCAGTGTCCATATCATAATAGTTACTTTCACCTTTACCTCATCATAAAAATGACAGTTTTGCTATGAACATATGTAACAAAACTAAAATCAAAAAATGACTCCATCCAAAGACCAAAACAGAAAATATACTCTACACAGTCTACCAGATTAATAAGTCATCATTCAGAAAATATAATACTCTACCATACAAGGACATTCTGTCCCAAGAGCAATACTGTGATCATTTCCTTGAGAAAGACTTATTTAAAGAGAAAAGAATGTTGATGTACTTAAAAATGGAATCTGTCCTAGAGTGGATTTATGGATAGCCTCATTGGTGAGCTATGTCATGTAAATCTTATAAGCATACTTGGCTACCCAGTTGATGCACTATCTGTTATAAAATGGCAGTTTTATTTCAGAAATGTACGTCACTTTACAAATTTGCAGACATTTCTGGACTGTCTGACCCTTGGCATATCAAATTATGAACACATTGACCTCTGATCTGGTAAATAATGCATCTTTTTTATAATGCACTCAGTCATTATCCACCCCAAAATTATGTACACTGCGCCACAATCTGTAGATTGAATACTGGGAGAGGAAAGTTAAAAAAAAGATTTTTAATGTAAATTGAAGACATACCACATAGCAACATATCCAGTGAAAATGGCAATGCAACATCATTGAAATAATGTTATTTAACTGCTTTTACCATCTCCAGTCATAAGTTTAGTGGTTAAGTAACTAAAACAGATACACTTTTGATTGCCAACTTCTCTGTAAGAGGCACTCTGGAAGCATTTTAAAATGTATTATTTAGTTAAAATCCTGAGGATAAATCTGTGAAGGAGACATTTTCATTCTCTTGTTAAAAATGAGAAAATGCAGAGAGAGATTAAGTGACTGATCCAAGACCCCAAGGATGACAGAGGAAGGTTCTCACTCTTTGGGATAGGCATTTTCAAGTCGAAAGAGTAATAGAAAAACACAGATTTTTAAAAGATGTGTGCTGAATGCAATGAGGCTCCTTAAAGTATCATTTAGAAGACTTTTTTTCCTATAAACACTGATACGACAGACTGCAATACTCTTAAACATCGCTGTTAAATTAAAAGTGCATATTTTCTGAATTAAGCTCAATGCTGTGTAAATGATAAATGAGATATCCCTAATGCAGCTGGCAATCAGAATCATTTTCCAGGGATTCAGAACTGAGTGTGGGACACAAGGTACTCTTTCCTCTGTTTTCGTCAAATAGAAAAAGTGCAAATGTTTGTAAGGGATATACCCTTAAGACTTTTAGGGTGGGAGTGGGATGGGTCAGAAATGTTTTTTTTAAAAAGTGTAACACCATTAGCTAAAATTAACCAGTCAGGAAATGACAGATGTTGGCAGGGATGCAGAGAAAGGGGAACCCTCTTACACTGTTGGTGGGAATACAAGCTCGTGCAGCCACTCTGGAAAACAGTATGGAGGGTCCTCGAAAAGTTGAAAATAGAGCTACCCTACGACCCAGCAATTGCACTACTGGGTATTTACCCTAAAGACACAAATGTAGTGATCTGAAGAAGCACGTGCATCTGAATGTTCATAGAGGCAATGTCCACAATAGCCAAACTATGGAAAGAACCTAGAATAAAGAAGACGTAGTGTACACACACACACACACACACACACACACACACACACCAGAATACTATGCAACCATCAAAAGGAATGAAATCCTGGCATTTGCAATTACATGGATGGAACTGGAGTGTATTATGCTGAGTGAAATAAGTCAATCAGAGAAAGGAAATTATTATGATCTCTCTGATATGAGGAATTTGAGAGGTAGGGTGAGGAGTCATTGGGGTAGGGAGGGAAAAAAATGAAACAAGATGGGACCAAGAAGGGAAACAAACTGTAAGAGACTCAATCTCAGGAAACAAACTGAGGGTTGCTGGGGAGGGGGGGAGTGGGATAGGGTGGCTCGGTTATGGACAGTGGGGAGGTTATGTGCTATGGTGAGTGCTATGAATTGTGTAAGACTGATGATTCACAGACCTGTAACCCTGAAGCAAATAATACATTATATGTTAATAAAAAATAAAAAATAAAACATGTAGCACCATTAGTGAACTAAGGAACAAATCCCTTAAGGTCATGTTAAGCAACTTAAGGATTAAGGGTGAAAGAAATTAAAGTCAAGGGCACAAATGTTCTACTTTTAACACTTCATTTATTCTCTCTCTTCTATCACATGGGACTCTGGTCATTATATTATATATTTTTATTTCAGAAAATAACTGAACAGATTACTATTTTGACTTGAACTCTTCATATTAATCTATCAGGGGAACTAACTTTTTCTTTAAAAAGGCAATTTACTTGCAGTTTCACTTGCTTGCAGTACATAAGGGGTAATGTAGAGGACAGTAGGAGAAGGAAAGGAAATGGGAAGTAGGGTAATTCAGTGAGAGAAACGAAACATGAGAGACTGGGGACTGAATTACCCTACTTCCCATTCCCAGAAAAGATGCATCCAAATAATAATCCAGTAACAAAGGTGCACCATTTATTCCCATATTAACACTAACTAACATTATCTGTATCAACATATTATTCTTCACATTAACATGTTACTCCTTATATTAATACAAGCAGTGTGGCTGTTCTTGTTTTGATTCATTACAAATCCTAGTTTTATACTCACAACTGATCTGCAGAAATGGTATTGGCACACATACACAAACATAATGATGTACATAAACTGTATTTTTTTTCTTTTTTACAATCATATAGCTTCGTTAGAATATTTCAAAACACTTTGATGAATTAAAAGAAAATAAAGAGTGGAAACAGGAGTTAGAGTTGGCGTTTTCCTTGCTGCCAGATGCTTCTTCCGTAAGAACTGTCCTCTTCTTCCTCTAAAAAAATTTGGCTTGCTTGAAGTTCATGTCACCAGAACACTTCACCTATATTCCCTCAGCTAGAGTCACATCTCCTTGTCATTTAGTAAGAGTTCTAGAGCTTGAGTCACTGCTCCTTTCACCCATTCACATTTTAGTTATGTCAACATATGCAAATGTGGTCTCATACCCTGGCCTCCCTGGCCTTCCAGTTCTTTTACCTCCTTGACTCCAAGGATTTTAACCTCTACCCCATCTCAGCCATCAACTTGTGAGGTCCTACCTATTATCATCCTTATTAATAGAAAAAGTCCAAAAATCTACTTTTCAAGAACCCCACTCTAATTTTTTGCAGAATAAAGGATTAACAAATACTTTTGATGTTGTGCATTTGTAAAACAGGATAAATTTTCTAGCTCTGATCATCTGGAAAAAGATTTGGGTAGCATATCAAATATGTTATAATGCCACATGATCATGGCAAAAGTGAGTCCTGACTAGTCAATCTCAGGAACTATAGGAACTATAAATGAACTATAAATGCCTGATCTGAACATCATATATTTGGACTTCCTTTGGTCCAAAAACTTGTAAGTGGGTAAGTTCTCAGATGATATGACTACAAATTTGATACAAGAGCTAACAGCTACCAGAGAATGAGGCTTTTAAGTCTGTGTGATCCATATACATGCCCAATATGACTTGTTCCATGGTATAAGGAGTGGGAAGAAGTGGGGGTTAAAACATAACATTCTGTGATAGTTCTAGGGACTGCTACGTACGCAGCTAGGAGGACAACTCTCAAAGCAAAAGGGCACTTGATGCCATTTTCTGTTTTGTATTTTTTTAAAGATTTTATTTATTTGACAGAGAGAAACACAGCTAGAGAGGCAACACAAGCAGAGGGACTGAGAGAGGGAGAAGCAGGCTTCCCGCCGAGCAGGGCACCCGACATGGGGCTCGATCCCGGGTCTCTGGGATCATGACCTGAGCCGAAGGCAGTCGCTTAACCAACTGAGCCACCCAGGCGCCCCTGTTTTGTATTTTTCTAAGAGAATATAATGCTAACTGTGGCCTATAAGGTAGACTTCTAAGTCTTTGGTTTTAAGAACATATCTCAACAGGTATCCCAGTCATAATCTTCTCTGCCATGTCTTTCACTGTCATTTCATCATTGCAAAATATGCTTCAACCCAACAGGGCATAATGCATTAGAGCCATGGAAAATGTACAAACAGTATAGCATACCAAGAAAGAATGAGACCCAACTTCGGAGTCAGACAGACCACGGTTTGAGTTTTGTACAATTGTACAATTTGTACAATTGTGAAGTAAAACATTCTTTGCAATATTTTTGAGGGGAACAGATGTATTAAATAAATTAAATAATAAATTATAAATATATAATATAAATAACATATCACTAGATATATATATTAATATATAATTAATTTGTACATGCTCATCACAGTATAATGTTAATAAATGTTAGAAAAATAAAAGCAAAACTAATGACTCCTAAAGAAGCTATAAATGTAACACATGTTCTAAACAATAATTACTGATTTCATGTTAGTTAATTAATTTATTTATTTGACCTGATTTCATGTTAAAATGAAGAGGGAATATAACAAAATCCTTGCTTGTAAGACACTTTCAGTTCACTTTTTTAAAGCATGCATATTTGAAATTCCTATATTCAAAGTGCTATTTCATACTTATTTTAATACTTCTTTAGAGATTTTATTTTATATTTTAAAAATTTGGGGGCACCTGAGTGGCTCAGTTGGTTGAGCGACTGCCTTCGGCTCAGGTCATGATCCCGGAGTCCTCGGGACTGAGCCCCACATAGGGCTCCCTGCTTGGCGGGAAGCCTGCTTCTCCCACTCTCAACGCCCCCTCCCACGCTTGTGTTCCCTTTCTGGCTGTGTTTCTCTCTGCCAAATAAATAAAATCTTAAAAAAAATGTTAAATATTTTATTCATTTATTTGTCAGAGAGAGGGAGAGCACAAGCAGGGGTACAGCAGACAGACGGAGAAGCAGGCTCCCCAATGAGCAAGAAGCATGATGTGGGACTTGGTCCTGGGGCCTGGGATCATGACCTAAGCCAAAGGCACATGGTTAACTGACTGTGCCACCCAGGTATCCTGGTGCTATTTCATATTTAAAGAAAAGGCTCATGAAATTAATCACTATGCTAAATTTTAGTAAAAAATCTGCAATTTTTCAAACTTGAAGATCAGTGAAGTAAAGTCATCCACTTCTCAGTATTTTGGGCACACATATTATTGTATGAATTTTTTTTAAAAGAGGTTAATGAGGACAATGAATGCACCTGAGTGTTCGTACTAAACTGGGTTTTTAGGGCGCCTGGGTGGCTCAGTTGGTTAAGTGACTGCTTTCGGCTCAGGTCATGATCCCGGAGACCCAGGATCGAGCCCCACATCGGGCTCCCTGCTCGGCGGGAAGCCTGCTTCTCCCTCTCTCAGTCCCTCTGCTTGTGTTCCCTCTCTGGCTATGTTTCTCTCTGTCAAATAAATAAATAAAATCTTAAAAAAAAATAAACTGGGTTTTTAGCCAGTCCTGGAAAAATAGACTTATTTCAAGACGACAAATGGAATGTTCACTACAGAGGGTTCAAGTCCAAAAACAAATGATGCCTCATTCAGTTAACTTCAAATTAACAAAAACTCGGAACTGTGTCAATTAAGAGTTTTATATGAGTTATTTTACATGAACATTTTTATAGCACACCTCATATCAGAAAGTATTAAGATTGCTAGAAAAGGGGACCGAATTTATAAAATGAAGAAAAACTCTTTTGCCACCAAGTGGATGAACAACGGATTGATTCCACTGATGATACTACATAAATGTTAAGGTCACTGGAATAAAAACTTGTCTTCTCAAAATGACTGTTTTGAAGAAGAAAGAACTAATATTACTGTTCAAGTTCTAATCTTTTTGATTAAAGGACTTAGCTTAATCATTTTACAACCACACTTTTCCAGAGGGTAACTGGTAATATGCTTTCTTTATAATGTTGGAGGAAGGAAGAATCCCCCCTTCATAGATTAATTTTCCAGATTAACTAGTAACAATTTTAATTTTAATAAATTAAAAAAAATAAAGAATAAGAATAAAGTAAGAAGTCATCAACTAGCCATTATTGATGAAGAGAACTAGGAATGTTCAAATCATGAAATGAAGACTCAGGTGGGAGAGAGAGTAAATAGAGATTTCAGAAAATCAGTCTCTTCTAATAGATGTGGGTCATGAGCATACAAGACCTAAGAGGTGCTATTTCTGACAAATAGCAACCATTTCCCCAAGAAAAGCAAAGAGCTTATGGAAGATGGTTTTCAAATTTTCTCTCTAGTTGTTCTGTAGACTATATTTTCTTCTTGTGTTCAGTTTAAATGTTTATTCTAGGATTCAATTTTTGGATTATTGCATAAGATCTCAGTCTAATGATGAGCAGCAGATCTTTTTAATGCCCTTGAAATGTTATTAGAATCAATTACAAATGCAATATCCACACTCTGTGACAGATTTCTATTAGCTAAATGGCTTAATTTGCTCAATGTGATGAGTATAAGTCATTTTCTTTTTTTAAAGATTTTTAAAAGTAATTTACTCTAAAGATAAAATGTAGTGAAGAGAAGGGACACATGCCCCTGATGTTCATAGCAGCAATGTCCACAATAGCCAAACTGTAGAAGAAGCCGAGATGTCCTTCAACAGATGAATAGATTAAGAAGATGTGGTCCATGTATATAATGGAATATTACTCAGCCATCAGAAAGGATGAATACCCAACATGTACACTGACATGGATGGAATTGGAGGGGATTATGCTGAGTGAAATAAGTCAAGCAGAGAAAGACAATTATCATATGGTTTCACTCATATGTGGAACACAAGGAATAGCATGGAGGACCATAAGGGAAGGGAGGGAAAATTGAATGGGGAGGAAATCAGAGAGGGAGATAAAATGAAAGACTATGGACTCTGAGAAACAAACTGAGGGTTTCAGAGGGGAGGTGGGTGGGAGCACAGGGTTGCCGGGTAATGGGTACTGAGGAGGGCACTTGTTGTGATGAGCACTGGGTATTATATGCAACTAATGAATCATTAAACACTACACCAAAAAACTAACAACGTGCTATACAGTGGTTAACTGAACATAATAAAAAAAAGATAAAGTAAAATGAATAATAAAATAAATAAAAAAGTAATTTCTACACCCAGCATGAGGCTTGAATTCACAACCCTAAGATCAAAAAGAGTCGCACACTCTTTGGACTGAACCAGCCAGGTTTCCCTAAGTAATCTTTAAGATCAGCTCTGAAATAAAAATTTTAAAAATATTAATAAAATAAAATAAAATCAGCTATGAAATGATGCAAATGACAAGTTTATTTTGAAAATGTTAAAAGTAGGCTCAGGTAGAAAAACTATTACTACATACAAAATTTCAAGTTTTCTAAATGAACTTTTCTTTTTCAAAATTAAATATCCATATTGTTTTATGATATGAGATTCTGTTTGTTGAAACCACAACTCAGTTTCTAGCACCAAGGGTTTAGGATTATATCTTAAATGTTTTACCAGATAAATTCAAATGAATGTGATTATTTTATTGAGGTGGAGAGGGGGAAATGAGACATTCTAAATGTAGTAAGTGGAATAATGGCTTCCCAAAGATGTCCCCGTCCTAATCTCCTGAGCCTATAAATATGTTATTTTACCTGGCAAAGGGGAATTAAGATAGCAGATGAAATTAAGGGTTGCTAATCACCCAAATTTATGTTGTGGAGAGAAGCCTAGATTATGCAAGTGGGCCCACTGTAATTATGAAAGCTTTAAACTTACAATGTAATGTGAAAAAGACTTAACCAGGTCATTGTTTTCTTTCAAGACAGAAGAATGCCAAGAGTCAAGGAATACAGGCAGCCTCTAGAAGCTGGAAAAGACGGGAAAAGGGATTTTTTTTTCTCTAGCATCTCCAGAAAGGAATGATAACATTTTGATTTTAGCACAGTGTGATCTATTCTACACATCTGATTTCCAGAACTATAAGATAATAAATCTGTGTTATTTAAGCCACTAAGTTTGTGGTCATTTATTACAGCAGCAACAGGAAACAGATACAAAGACCAAAGATTATTTTACTTTCAGAAGTATCAGTTATCGAATCCTCAAAATGTAAAGCTATTTGGAAGTACTGATACTGTAACTGATCACATTGGTTTCTATTATTCACTGGATACAAGGCATTGATTTCTAGAAACAAAACTAGTTACTTTGTGGTAATTTCAGAAAGTTACATATGTGGAATTTTTCTGTTTTCTTTGAACAACTGCAAGTGCACAAGTTAGTATGCATTGAGACAATGAGCCTACCAGCATTTATTAAGCTTCTATTGTATCACTGTGCCAGTGGATGAAATAAGCTGTGATGTAAAGTAAGATAGACTATAATCACAAATACCTATACAACATGTATCCTTTAAAAATGGGTAACAACTGATTTTGTGGATTTGGAAGTAAAGGTGAAAACAATATTCAAGAAAGGGCTAAGAAAAGGTATGAAGGTTGGAAGTCACAGTGAGCTGTGAGCAGCCTAATGCATCTTCCTCCAGCAGAAATATACATTAAGATCACTTTGGAAACAATATATAGGCTGACAGAGAAGACATGCTCAGTGTCCCAGACACATTCTTGTGGCCAATATCTTTTCTGTGCCCTCTGGCTTGACTGTCAGACCTAGTTCTTTGGCCCAAGGGCCCTCTCTAGCTGCCTGAGTAGCTCTATCTACTTGCCCTATAAACACAAAGAGCTGAAGACTTAGAGCCTCTAGGGAACAGCCCTAAGGCAGTGACCACCAGACAAAACAACACTGAGGCAGATGCTCTACAGTGGCTCCTAGGATTCTCCACTTAGGGACTCCCGCCATACAAAGTGGTGACTTTCTTGATAACTACGCCCTTGATTCGCTGACTTCTTTTCCTTCTCATTTCCCCATTCCCTGACAGGGGTGACTGGGGATCATGTTTCAAATAAACTACAGCACCGAAGCTTTGTTTCATGGACTGCAAATGGAGAGGTTAAAACTAAGACAGTTGGAGGGAGCAGTTATGGGACCAAGCCAGGGTTGCCAGTCCAGAGCTTTGGCAACAATTACTAGAAGAATTAACCAGGTCAAATCCATGCAGAAGCAGTAGCACTAAAAACGAGATGGAAGTAAAACAGAAATTGGCAACTTATTTCGCACAGGGTGACAAATATGAATGACTTAACTTCAGTTTTAAGCCTGATGAGCTACGTAGGATTTTGGAATCACTGACAGACCCAGCAGAATCAGAAAGGGGATTAACTGGTGTAATGCTGCTGAACTTGATAGTTGGGTTCCTTTTTAGCACTAGAGCTCATGTCCTGGACATAGTCAGCACAGTGGTGTGTGGGAGGAGCCTGGCACAATGGAGTTAACCTAGGCTTTGGAGCCAGGGTATTCTGGAATCAAATCCTTGCTTTTCCACTCATTAGATGTGCCAGCCAATGAGACACACAGTCATTTTGTAAGCTTTAGATTCTCAACTGATAATATCAGGACAAAAACATCTAACTGTATCTACTGAAAATGACTCCATGATGCTTATCTCCACATAGAAAGGTACGCCCAGATGCTTTATTGGCTTCTAGTATTATGATGCCCCTTATCCCCATATTTGTCTTCTTTCTGCACCACCACATAGCTATATTTAAACAATGTAAAATTCTTCTTTTACACATAAGGACAAGGAATTTAGTTGTTGTTTTGTTATTATTATTACTTGATCTATCCTGTCTGCCTAGTACTGATTTAAGCTCAAGCAGGACAATGAATAAGAAAGCTCCAAGTAAATTATATAATGCCATATCTAAGTGTTCGTTTTGCCAGAATGAAAAATCCTTAGATTTTATTTTATCTGTTTTGCTTAGTACTGTATTCCCAACATTTTGCACGATGCATGGCATAGAGGAATGACACAATTTATTGAAGTGTACTCCTTTTTTTCTTTATCACAATCTCTGTACAGATTAACTATTTTTAAATATTGAGTTTGATTCTTTCAACTTCCCTAAATGGTAGGCAGGGAATGTATTATTGTTCCTATTTTTACAGAAAAGGAATAAAGGGTTAGGGATATTTAAAGGATACACCATAGGTAACAGATCTAGTTGGTGGTAGCACACAGACTTCTTAAAAGAACAATTCTGACTCCAAATCCAGAATTCACTCTGCAACATTCTACTTTGCTTTTCACTTCTGATATCAAACCATTTGTCTTCGCCTCTAAAACTATACAGAATACATTATCATCTACGGCTCCCCAGGTTGTGTGATAATTTCAACCTCCACACCTCTGTCTTCTGGACAATTCTGCAACTGATACTGCAGTAGTAGCATGGCCTATTTCTAGATGTCTTCAAAGTTTGTATAACCCAGGTTTAGGCCTGCTTTGCCATCAACAACTTTTGTGACCTTAAGTTACTTAACCTGTTTGGGGTTATTGGTTTAAAAAAATGTGGGTGGCCTATGTAGTTGCTCAGTTCCCTTTCAAATGTGAAATTTTTCCTATCAGTCTATATGAGACACATCTATTTCCTTATTTCAAAGGATCCTTAGTCTATAACAATTTCCAAGAGCACTTAGATGATATGATAATTAATGAGAGAGCAGGTCTTATTTTCATGCTCTATTACATTTTTTTTTTTTTGGAAAATATATCAAATGTCAAATAGAGGAGGGCATGGGACACTTAATGTCACCTACCTAATATCAACTGTTCACATCACTGGTTCTCATGCTTCAAGAGAGAGAACTTTGAGAGGGGATCTTAATTATTAAAAGGATTGTGAAAATCCATACTAGATCAAAAACATGCATTAGTATTTTTAAAACATGCATAGATGACGTAATAATAAAACATACGAGATTTTCATCATTATGCATTTCTTACTATATGGTTACTACAAGCATAATTATCTCATAGAGAGTCTACAAAACATTTTTAGCATACAAATCAGCCTTCATAGTTTGGTATCTTTTGGTCTAAATACATCCTTTGTTCTGTTCCTAAGTTAAGGCAGTGATAAGGACATTACAAAAACAAATGGTTATCAAGCATCACCAGATTTTAGAGGGCTGGTAGTGATAGAAATGTGACAGATAGAAGCATCCACAATTAAAGGATTACACCAAAATGAATGTGGAATTATGGAACTACCTCAAACTACAGCCTGTTCTTCACACGAGCAAGTTAGATTTACAGCCATAAGATTAAATGTAACCACCCAAAAGGCTTCAGATGTACATTAACTTCCTGTAAACTACATCCCAGTTATCCACTGTACACCTTCCATCTCAGGTTATTACAAGAGGTTGATAACTCCAAATATTTCAGCTGATGCAGACTGACAAAAGGAAATGTGATTGCTTAAAAATACTTTTTTCTGGTTGCAAGTGAAGAAGGTATCCTTCAAAGAAAGTAACAGTGTTTCCATAGATGCTACAGAGAATATTCTTGAAAAACCAAAAACCATCTGAGTCTTTGAGAGAACAGTTATGTGAGAAATTCAATTTTTAAACCATTTAGGTATTGAGTAAAACATCTTTGTTTAAGGAATGATGTTTGTTTTAATTGCAAATAAGTGACTTAAAGGATCATGTCTTTGCCTGGGAGATGTTGTCTTCACCTTGGCAACGGAGGCAACAACTGTGAGCTCATGTGAGGACACGCTATGCTTTGGTGACTGTGTATCATTGAAATATCCTCTTATTCTCATGAGAATAGTGGAAACGACCAGTGATTCATAAGCTTCTAATCCTTCTCTAATAAACCTGAACAGCCACCAAAACAAAATAACTTGAAAATCTGCACGGTCCTTAGATCTTCTAGAAATTCTAAGCATTATTATATATAGAATTGCATATATATCATGAAACCGAATGCATATATGTGTACAGATGAGTATATATGTGTGCATATATACTTTATAAACAAATTTATGATACATACATATAAGCACACATATACAATATATGCACGTGTATGCAGGTGTGTGTGTGTATACTCTCTCTGAGACCAACTCTCAAATGGAGGAGCAAGTGAATAAGTGACTAACAGTATAAAAACATCTTATAAATTTCTACCATCTGGTAATTCACAAAAGGTACCTTATGTTTGTCATTTGACTTAAACCTTCACCAAATGTAAAAATAGTACTGTACTGTCCCTAGAAAGTTCTGCTCCAAAGGCAGTGATCACATAGTTTAACAAAGTTATTTCTCTGCTAAAGTATAGATCATTAATATTTAATATCTTTTTTCTATGTTGGTAAGATTAATAAAAACACTGATCACTGTGAAAAAATATTCTTTGACTATAGTAGAGTAACATAAAAGGCTTTTGAATTTGCCTATGATGTGCAGTCATACAATTGTGAAATAATAAAACAGCTTATGATTGATGAAGCCACAGAGCCTCAAGAACTTTTGCAGAATGTAGAAGAGAATAAACTCTAGCAAGAAAGCATAACAGTGATGAATATGTCAGCATTTTTCCCCTTTGTGGTACACAGGGTACAACCATTTCTCTTAAAAATGGGAATTTCATCATCATTTTAGCCACTGTGGTATTATCACCCCAGTCTTGGCCACAAAAAAGATATAGACCTATATATCTCAACCTCAATCCTCTAGCAAAAAGTGATTGATGACCCTAAATCAAATGTTTTTAAAAATAAGACAAATTTTAATGGTTATGCTATTGTTGTTTGTGAACAAATTTTGTCCCCATCTCTTTTATATCTATAGATATATGACTCAGAATAATCCTGAGGTTCAAATAAAACATAAATCTCTACTTTAAAATGCCCAAGAGATTTCAAATGCTTGTGCTGAACTGGGAATGTGACTATAACGTATGACAACCAATTTTGTTATTTCACAGAATCCATGGGCTATGGATTGATTCAGAAGAAAATGAAAGAGAACAATTGCTGCCACCGTATTCTCATTCTGTATCTTCCACTCAGCAGACACAGCTCATGTGAAGGAATTGCCAGAAACTTCAGCCTAAAGAAGCATAATGAAGAATTGTGCCAAACTTCCTCGAATCAGCTATTTATTAGGGAAGTGAAGATCAGCCTTGATTTGTTTCTTCTTAGTGTTGGGTCACTTTCTTAAAAAAAGAGTTAAGCAACTTCTTCCAGTTGCTTATTTGCTCTATAGCTTCTACCGGGTAGTGATGGCAGAATAAAAGTAAGATGAGAGGTTTTGAGATATTGTTCTGCTTAAAGTAGAAACCATAAACCTTAATTTAACCTTTTTGTTTATTATACTGAACTATAAAATACATGTTTTCATATGCCTGTTCCCCACAAACCTAAGAGATCCTAAAATGCATTTCCTTCTTAGGTCCGAGGCCAAGCACATCAAAGGAGTTTAAAATATTTTATTCAATAAATACATTAATAAAAGCAGATCTAACTATAGGTGGTATTTCCTATTAACTCACTCAACAAATACTGACTTATAATATGCCATTCAGTGTAGAATCATTGAAAAACAAAAATTCTTCCTTCGATGGAGTTTATATTCTAACTGGATGAGCAGGTAAGAGACAAAAAACAAAATGAGAAAAACTATACTGAGTTGTGACAGTGGTAACTGCCAAAGAGAAAATAAGGGAAGGAGTCTAGGGATTAGAAGAGCTTGGTTCAGTCCAGCGGGCAGCTGAGTGTATGAGTTGGGTGTTTAAGAGAGAAGTATGAGCTGGTGATTTGTATCTGGGAGTCATAAATACAGAGATGAAATTTAAAACCATGAGAATGAATGGGATCATCAGTGTGGTAAGTATAGATAAAAAAGGTATCTTTCTTCTAGCTCACGCCAGTGTTTAGGGGAACATAGACTACTGGGTAACAGTAATTATTCACATTTCAACATGTAAGGCTGTTTGCTTGAAAGCATCTATTCTTACTAAAGGAAATACAGATTTTTGGTACAGAACCAAGAATTATAGACTAGACAATGAGATTATTTGTCAACTAGGGTATTTTTCCCACTCATCTTAAATTTTTACACCCAAATTCCAACTTTATATATTCATAAGGCATCTTTAATGACCCCATTGTAAAAAAGAAAAAATAACAAAAAACAAAACAGTTGTGCGTAGTTGTTACTGACTTTGAGAAACACCCTAAGGATATATGAGTAAAATCACTTCATTAGCTCATTTTAGAAAACCACAATTGCCCAGCTCGGCTTTTGTGACTGTGATGACCATATCCCTCAATATCTCTTCTGAGTTTAAAATTCTAATTAGATTTCATTCATACTCTTGAAAAAAAAAGTCAAGATGCCTTAGTCCCCTAGTCAGTCTCATCGGTTAATTGTACCTGTGATTATTACCACTTCTATTAAAGAAAACTGATTATATGATCATCATTCAAATCTTCACTTTTTTTTTTTTACCTTTCAGGATAACAGTAGCTTGATATAATCAGAGTAAGTTAAATATATTCCTTTTTGCTATTTTCTATTTAATTTGTTTTCAGTTCTATTGCCAGTCTCTCCTTTCGTCTTTTGTAACTTGCTTCTGAATTGCTGCCATTGTCTCTTCTCTGGTCTCCAGGCTACCCATCTTGCCTCATTCCCATTTTCACTTCATACTGCCATTAACTTTGTAGACACAGAATTAATCATGTGGCCCACCTGCTCAAAATCCCTTGATCATTTAAGACTGACCACACAGCTGGAGCACCTGGGTAGCTCAGTCACTAAGTGTCTGCCTTTGGCTTTGGTCATGATCCCAGGATCCTGGGATCGAACCCCGCATCAGGCTCCCTGGAAGCCTGCTTCTCCCTCTCCTACTCTCTAATAAGTGAATAAAATCTTAAAGAAAAAAGGCTGACTACACAGGGAAGGAAAAATGCCTTAATATGGCATTAAAAATTGGTCACAATTGGGTTAATTCCAGATCTCCCTCTATTTATACCCCCAGACTCTAATCATGACTCATTAGTCCCCATAATCATACAGTGTACAATTGTCCTCCCCAACCTCCAAGCCAGTACTATATTTTTCTCAATATTTTGTTTGTGTGACTCTTCTAAATTCTGCAACCACAAGTCCCAGATTCAAATACTTCTATCATCTTCTCAGACAGTGTGATTTCTCATTCATGTCTTTCAGGTTCAGATATTACACAATTTTAGAGTTTGATAAATGTCATCATTGGTACTCTACAAAATGTTTTTCTCTAAAAAATTTTAAAGAAAGAAGTTTTTCTCCAGGTCTCTGTCTCACAGCACCTTGTAAGATTCCTTCCATGGCAGACACTCAGTCTGTGAACATAAATATGCTCTATAAAAGGTAGAAACCTCTTCCATTAAAAATAAGATTTCATTTTTTTTTCTGATTTCAGAGGTTGTAGTGTTATATTTGTTCTCCAGTTAAAATATTTTCTTTCATTTGCAAATTTTTAGAATTATTGAAAACTTGCAAAAATGGCAGAGAATTCCTGTACACCCTGCACTCGTTTCCTCTAAAGTTAGCATTTCTATAACCATAAAATAATCATTAAAACCAGAAAATCACAGTTGATACAATATAACAAAATGATTTACAGACCTTATTCAAATTTTACCAGATTTCCCACTAAGGTTATTTCCTGATTCAGGTCCAAAAGATACCTCATTGCATTAGTTACCATGTCTTAGTACCCTCCATCTGCAACAATTCCACAGCTTTTCTTGGTCTTTTGTGACCTTGAAACTTTTAAAAGTTCTAGTCAGTTATTTTTTAATGTGTCCCTCAATCTGGATTTGTCTGATGTATTCTCATGATTAGGTTGATGTTACACATTGTAGCAAGATTATCACACAAGTAAAGTGTCCTTCTAAGTGCTTCATAGGACAGAGCCCATTCTATTTTTCAGTTAATTTTTATTTTAATAAAAGTTATGTATTAAAGAATAAGATTGGATAAGATTACTATTTAAACCATCCCAAGTTATCTAATAATTTTTGAAGGAAAATCAAAATAGCAAATACTGTTCATTTATATACGCTGAGACAAATGGGATATATAAATCAAAACCTTATTTAGAGTTATTTTAAGTGTCATACAAGAGCCAAGGGAAAAAAACTATTGAGATTTACATTTTTAAATACAAATTAAAAAAAACTCCATAAAACTACTAGAAATAATCTCCCTTCACTCTACAGTTTTAGTTTGTGAATATTACTGTATCCCTAATGGTTTTGTTAATCTATTAGCTACTGACTGATGTCTTTCAGCACACATATTTTATATTGACAACATGGTCCAAAGAAATTGGTCCTTTTTAGACAAAAAAGATGTAATATTTGCATATTAGAGATGAATTTGCTGCTTTAGAAAAATGGAATGTTTACAAAAAGACCCCAAGGGTAATACATACAAAAATGACCAATGATTAATTGTACTACAGTTTTTCCTGAATATTATATTTATCACATAGAAGATACAAGGCCCAAATTTTGCTCATTAACAAAAGCTTTATGTAGAAATCTTTGCTGCCTTACATTTTTTCCCTTCAAAATTCTATTCCTTACCCACATAAAGGCAAAGAATGGAGTGGGATCAACAGAAAATAATGAAAGTTATACTTTAATGATAAGAATAAAAGTAACAAATTTCCAAAATATTTATTAAAACACCACCAATAAGCCAAACTGTTTTATTTTCCCCCAATGTTTCTTATAAAGAGATGTAACATCTGATCAATTGATTCTACCCTTAGGATTTATGTTTCTAAATTTTATTGAGATTGTGTTGCAAATAGGCTTTGATTGCATCTGTTGAAAAACGTCTTTTGAGCTCAGGTTATGGGATTAACAATATTGCAACCAAACAGTCACGGAAATTTATATCTATCTATTTCATAACAGTTATAGATATGTATATGTAAATCATATATATATATATGCACATATATCACAAAAGTTTTACATTTTACAAACTAAATATAAACACCTTTTCACTCTTATGTTTCACTTAATCCACCCAGGCTCAACAGACTTTGTAAATAATAATAGTCTCTCGGGGCACCTGGGTGGCTCAGTTGGTTGAGCGACTGCCTTCGGCTCAGGTCATGATCCTGGAGACCCGGGATCGAGTCCCACATCGGGCTCCCTGCTCGGTGGGAAGCCTGCTTCTCCCTCTCTCGCTCCCCCTGCTTGTGTTCCCTCTCTGGCTATGTTTCTCTCTGTCAAATAAATAAAATCTTAAAAAAAAATAATAGTCTCTCAATACATTTGTCTTTTATATTCTTATCTGTAATATGAGAATAATAATTGTACATGTCAAAAACTTATTGTGAGGCTACAGTGACATTTTTAAGTGTTCAACATACAATAAATGCCCCAAAAAGACCATCTATTGTTACTATATCATCTTTATTACTAACTTCATTTAAAAGATTCTCACAGTGACTATTCTAAACCTTCTGGAGCTCAGTGGTTGACAGTTTATCTAACTCATACTTTCTGCAAATTAGCATTTCTTTTATTCCTGAATGCATGTATGCTAGTTTTATATATTTGGCTGTACTCCTCACTGAAATGAGAGGACTATAAATGTAGCATACAGGTGTTTATTATTCTTTGCTTCTTCCTGTTGTCTTCTGTATTGCAGATGCTCTATAAAAATTTAATAACTTAAAACCATCCCCTCTTTATTAAGTATCCACCTTAATGGTATCCCTTTATCCACATCGGCTTAAAGTTAATGTTATTATACTACAACTTATTCCACAAAGGATTTTGGTGGCACAGTTGATTATATTTTTTCTCAACTCATGCCCAAACACATATTTTAAAATCCTATTTCATGTTTCTGCCATCATTCTTTTCTGTACGCCATGAAAACATCATGCCCAGATAGTGGTTATTCCTTCACCCTGGGATCCAAGAATAAAGAAGACAGACCATAGCCACAGATGCCATGTGGAATATAATATGAGAGAGAAGTAAACCAATGACATTAAAAGACACTGAGCAGGATGCCTGGGTGGCTCAGCTGGTTAAGCATCTACCTTCGGCTCAAGTCATGATCTCCTGGGATCGAGTCCTGCATAGGACTCCTTGCTCAGCCTGCCGCTCCCCGACTTGTGCTTTCTCTCGCTCGCTCGCTCTCTCTCTGACAAATAAATGTATACAATCTTTAAAAAATTAAAAAAAATTAAAGACTGAGCTTTGGTCATGTATTATCCTAGTATAAACAAAAACTGATAAACACAAAATGGTTTACATAAATCTATTGGATAACGTGAGGTAAAAATAGAGAAACCAAGGCAAAGAGAGAATAAAGATGAAACCCTAACATAAAGCTAGGAAGAAAGAGAATACAGGGCGCCTGGGTGGCTCAGTGGGTTAAAGCATCTGCCTTCGGCTCAGGTCATGATTTCAGGGTCCTGGGATCAAGGTCCACGTCGGACTCTTTGCTCAGCAGGGAGCCTGCTTCCTCCTCCCTCTCTGCCTCTCTGCCTACTTGTGATCTCTCTCTCTGTCAAATAAATAAATAAGATCTTTTTAAAAAAAGAAAGAGAATACAGAGTTGCACATTATTGAGTTCTATTTAAATTACAATTACAAGGGCACCAGGGTGGCTCAGTTGGTTAAGCATCTGCCTTTGTTTCAGGTCATGATCCTGGGATCCCTGGACTGAGCCCTGTATCTGGCTCCCTGCTCAGCAGGGCTTGGACTGTTTCTTCCTCTGTCCCTCACCCTGCTTGTGCTCTCTCCCTTACTCTGAAATAAATAAAATCTGCTAAAAAATAAAAATGACAATTACAATATTATTCTTCTCTTTAACATGTCTGCCCCAGTTTTTAACAATTTTCGATTATTTTCATTAGTAATTCTTTTTTTTAATATTTTTTATTTATGTATTTGACAGAGAGAGAGA
>PITA01000267.1:81932-213039 GCA_004023965.1 Spilogale gracilis | reverse complement strand
GAGAGGCAGGCAGAGAGAGAGGAGGAAGCAGGCTTCATGCTGAGCAGAGAGCCCGATGTGGGCCTCGATCCCAGGACCCTGAGATCATGACCTGAGCCGAAGGCAGAGGCTTTAACCCACTGAGCCCCCCAGGCGCCCCTCATTAGTAATTCTTGACACTATTCCTCTAAACCTTTCACTAGTCATCCTTCACTACTATTATCATGTCCATAAGGTACTCTCTGAGGACAAGAAGACAACTGAAGGAGGACTTCCCATGTCACACCAGGTTCTTTGAATGACTTTGCTTTCCTTCTTTTCTCATGCTCTAAATAGGCCATGGGGAAAATAGGTGACCTTGGCAAGCTGCTGCTGCTGGCTGTATTTCTTCAGCTAGTTGTCCTTCTGCAGCTAGTTGTAAGAGAAGGGCAATCACGTTCACTTGGAAAACACACAAGCGCTCTTGCCAGAGTCCCTTTACACTGTCATGAGAAGGAAACCAGCGCCAGGCTGGAAAATGATTCTTCTCGATTTTACACTGTGTTTATAAGGCACGTACACAACATTGTTAGCAAAACTCTTACTGTTTTTATTCAATATAGCCTTAATAATTTAATCACAAAAATAAGTTATGACATTAAAAATATTAAAGATTAAGGGATGGCATTCCAACAGTTATTACTTCTCCCATAGTCTTGTTAACATCTCTTAAATGTTAATCTGGTATTATTCAATTACTGCAGGAAACTGATAGAGTTTTACCTGGCTGTTAACTGTCAAGTCTCCTATCTAACTATTTGTAGGCAATGCTACAACGCAACTTAACAAATGGAGTTACGTAGACCAGCAAGATTTAACCAATGACATGTACTTTTTCTAGTGAAATCACTAGTGTCATTCTGACATCATGCACCAAAGGGTAACAATATAAAATCAAAGATAATTTTTTTAAAAGATTTTTTTTATTTTTTATTATTTATTTGACAGAGAGAAACACAGCTAGAGAGGGAACACAAGCAGGGGAGTGAGAGAGGGAGCAGCAGGCTTCCTGCCGAGTAGGGAACCTGATGTGGGACTTGATCCCGGGGCTCCGGGATCATGACCTGAGCTGAAGGCAGTCGCTTAACCAACTGAGCCACCCAGGTGCCCCAAAGATTATTTTTTAAAAAGTTGCATCACCTTTGCAAGTAACGATATCTCCTTGAGGTGATGTTTTAATGTAGTATAGTTATTTCAGGAAAAACCTGATATTTTGCGGGTATGGCTGTGTGTGTGTGTGTGTGTGTGTGTGTGTGTGTGTGTGTGTGTGTGTGTGTTTGAAAATGTAAAGTAATTAGGCATAGAAGCACAAGAAGGAAAATATGCATTTAAATTTGAAAAGTCAAATATACAACTTAAAACTGCTTCAGTGATTTTTATCGAAAAAGCTAAAAGTTAAAAGATGTAACACTTCATGGTTGCTTTATAGAGTTCTTGTTAAAAGTCAACAAAAACATTAGGGTAATCTATTCAATATATTATATTTGTCCGTTCTGGCACAGTTGATTTCAAAGGGCCAAGTGACTTATAAAAGGTCACAAATTACATCAACATTATCATCATACATTTTAACTTTTGCAAGGCAACAGCAGTTGCTTTTGCTAATCATGTATACAGCATTTAAGCAGCTAAAGATAAGTTATTTTTTAATTTAAGATTTTAGATATGTTAATTAACAAAAAGGAATAAATAGTAAATAGAGTAGACATCTGAAGTTAAAAATATCCTCACTTGAAAGTAAAGGAAGTACCAAAGGAAGAGGAAAATAAATACATATATTTACTACCTACTCAGGAGAACTTGGGTAAAAAAAGAAAAAAAGTATTTCAAAAACTTTTTAGAACAGTTTAAGTTTAATTCAGCTATGGTACCACCCAGTAAGTGTACTTCAAAGGAAAAAATCTCTATGGAGTGCTTCTGTCACTTTTACCCAACCAAATAGTAATGGATGATCATTTCCATTACTTAAATTTCACCCCAAGGAATTATGCCTCAAGTATATGTCAACTTTATAACATTTGTGCAGAAGAGAAAAAAGAAATTATTTGAAATATTTTGGCAATGAAACAACCTATGCCCCTTGCGTGTTATGCATGTGTGTATAATTTTTTTAAAAAACAAAACTGTGGGGTACCTGGGTGGCTCAGTTGGTTAAGCGACTGCCTTCGGCTCAGGTCATGATCCAGGAGACCTGGGATCGAGTCCCACATCGGGCTCCCTGCTAGGCGGGAAGCCTACTTCTCCCTCTCTCACTCCCCCTATTTGTGTTCCCTCTCTGGCTGTGTTTCTCTCTGTCAAATAAATAAAATCTTTAAAAAAAAAAAACCAAAACTGTAACCATCTTAGTCTATTTGTGACCAAGGTAAACATTAAGCAGTCTCGAGTAGCAAAGCAGATTTTATGGCTGTGTGTAATTGACAATGTGAGTGTTTTTATCACCTTGAGATTCAACTCACCAACTACTCCTTCCACATACGTAGACCTAAGTAGGTTCCTTCCCTCACGATATTAGAGATACTATGGGTCAACTCTGATATAATAGTCAGGCTCTTATGTTAAACAGGAAAACCAGTTATGCAATAATAGGCTAATTCCCCCACCCTATCTCTGCCTCAATTTTCTCCTAACAACACCTCGCTTGCCTATAGTGTCCAACATTATTATGCATTTACTATTAACCCTAGGCATTGTACTAAGCATTTTCAACATATTATCTTTATTGAATAATCACAACAACTCCATTAAGGTCATTACTGATAGAAATCCCATCTGGCAGATGGAGAAACCAGGTTCAGTAACTTCTTCCAGATCAAACAGCAACTACCCTAATCAGGATTCTTATTTAGATGTTAAAAGGAAGAGCCCATACAATTTAACCACCAAGTTATATGATTATGTAGTGATAGTACTTAAGTAATGTAATATTTTTTTTACCAGAACTACATTACAGAGCATAGAGAACATTCTGTAAATGCACTCTTCAGCTTGCTGCTGCAAGAAATTCAAAATGTATAAAAAAGCATGCCACTTTCACCAAGGTAAAGCTAATGCTTAGAGGGAAAAGGAATCTGATGTAAATGTCTGGAGTCCAGGGTTCTAGTCCAGCTATGTTATTAACTAATAACTATATTATTAACTACAACACTGTGAAAGTCTACATAATTCATCTAAAACTTCATTAAATATTTCAGGTTTAGCATAAACTGATAGGCTGGTATGCTCTTTAGAGTCAGGTTAGACGAGAACCTGTAATGAACTGGCATTAACAGAAGACAAACAAACAAAAAAAAGTTATAGTAGCCATGTCAAAATAAATGAAATTAAGACCTTCCTGATTTACAGGAAATACAGAGTACAGAGAAACATGTTAAGGTACATCTCGGGAATGTAAACACTAAAAATGAGATTATGGGAAATTTTATGGGACAAACTACTTTGATTTTTCAACAAATAATTTTTAAAGGTTTTATTTATTTATTTGACAGAGAGATCACAAATAGGCAGAGAGGGGGAAGGAAGTAGGCTCCCCGCTGAGCAGAGAGCCTGATGTGGGACTCGATCTCAGGACCCTGAGATCATGACCTGAGCCGAAGGCAGAGGCTTAACCCTCTGAGCCACTCAGGCACCCTTCTTCAACAAATAAACTGCAAAGGGTCAAAGATATGGAGAGAGTGTCTATATATTAAAATACAATCAATCAATCAATCAATCACAATACATGGAACCTTGTTGGATCATTTCATAGCATAGTGGGAAAAGTAGTTCCCATTCATAGTAGGAAAGAAGTTTCCCATTCATAGTGGGAAAAGTAAAAAAGGAGAGGATGGAACAAAATTGGCCATTGGTTGGTGAGTGTGGTGACTAATGAAGTGTGTAAGGTGGTTCATTATATCATTCTTTATATATTAACGCATATTTGGAATTCTCAATAATAATTAAAAAATAGGCAGCAGACACAGAATTAGATAACCATACCAAAGAAGCCTAAGAGAGGAGGCTCATTTCGGAAAATGGAGTTAGGGTAGGACTCAGTGAGATCTTAAAGCAACTGTTTTGAGTCTTGAGGGAAAGAAGAATGTTTTAGGTTTTATGCTAGAAAGGCAAAAACAAGAATGTAAACTGAATGTGGGAGTAGAGTGAACTGGGAAGACAAACATGATAGCCACAGACTTGTCTGGGGAGAAACAGCAAACTCTAGACAATAATCTTACATAACGTTGAGGATACTTATTACTAATTAGTAGAGATGTATGTTGTGAACACTAATTTGCTACTTTTTAAGTGTTAAAAGTAAAGCATGGCACACTTTGAAGAGTGGCTAAAATCCCAGACACTGATAATACCAAGTGCTAAGGACGATATAGAGTCATACATACTCTCATTCATTGCTAGCTGGAATGCAAAATGGTACAGCTGTTCTGGAAGACAATTTGGCACATTCTTATAAAGCCAAACCTAATCTTACCATATAATCCAGCAGTCAAACTTGTAAGCATTGACCAAAATGAAAGGAAAATTTATGTGCCCAGAAAAACCTGAACACAAAGATCTATAGCATCTTTATTCATAATTGCAAAAAGCTGGAAGCAACCAAGATGTCCTTCAATATGTGAAAGGATGAATAAACTGTGGTACATCCTTACAAGGGAGCATTGGTTAATGATAAAAACAAAAGAGCTATCAAGCCATGAAGAGATATGGGGGATATTTGAATGTGTAAAGTGAAAAAGTTCATCTGAAAAGGCTACATACCATATATTCAAACTTTATGGCAGCTCACATAGGGAAAACTATACAGACAGTAAAAAGACCGGTGACTGCCAGCAGTTGAGGGTAAGCAGGTGAACACTGCGGAAGGAGCATGGGGGATTTTCAGGGCAGTGAAACTATTCTGTATGATATTGTACTGATGGATACATGACATTATGCATTTGTCAAAACCCAAAGAACTGTACAGCACAGAAAGCGAATCCTAATGTAAACGGTGGGCTTTAGTTAATAATGTGTCAATGTGGGTTCGTAAATTGTGATAAATGTACCATACTAATTCAAGATGTTAACAGGGGAAAGTGTGGGGTGGAGGGAGAAGAGATATAAAGGAACTCTCTATGCTTACTTGCACATACTCCCTGCATTTGTCCAATTTTTCTGTAAACCCAAAACAGTTCTAAAAAATAAAATCTATTACTTGTTCTTTTGAAAAAGGAAAGCACAGGAACCACTGAAATATGCAATCAGAACTGTTTGTTAGCCAGGCTGATAATTCAAGACCTGAGGGAAAACTTAATGCTCTGTCACTTGTCTTCTTTCTCATGCTCTAAGCCAGTGAACTGGAGCAGCAAACAACACTACGTATAACTTTTCTCTCTGGAATCTTATTTCCCAAAGGAGCTGGCATAGCTGTTGAGGGTGTGTCAATTTCTGTCCAATCACTCCCCACTGCAGAAATAACTTTTAGGATCAGAATCACAACTTAAAATCTGGGATACTGAAGGTTTTTTTGTGTAGACAGATGCTCCTGAAGACATTTATTCAGGGAAATAAAAGGTGAGGTTGCTAATGCCTGGTTTTCCACCTACTAGGAGTCTGACCTAGCAGGAAATTCATGCTCATTATTTCACCAGAAAAGTTACCCTCAGAACTAAAGGAATTATTTTATTATGAGGAGAAAGAGAGAGGCAACGAGGGCAGGTATGTCAAATCCTCCCCCAGAGAATGCCCCAGGGTTGGTAAGTAAGAGTATTTATCTATTTTATTAGTCTATCTATCCAACAAAAGAACTAATTAAATCATACACATTGAAACTAATCCTAAAAGGTCAGATTACAAAATGCATTTGGCAAAATAATTATGAATGGTAATAATGATGATGATGAAGGTGGTAATAAATGGATAATGATATCAAGACGAAGGGAAAAAGAGAGAACTAGCAATGCCGGTAAAATAACATTACAGGGCTCTTGATCAAAGAAGACCAAAGGCTCAGCTTACAGCTCTCCAGGCCCCACACTTAGAGGAAAGCAAGGCCAGTCAAATCATTCACAGCATCCATGGGATAAAAACAAGCCAGGTCTTCAGCAGAAACACAACATGGTGAAGCACATTGTTCATAATCCTTATATGACATCTCTGGGACCAAAATATGTTTTAAAAAGTAGCCTTTTTGGATTTTGGAAGTGAATACATTATATATACCAAATATTTTGAAAAATTCCTAGCAAGCTCTTGGGAAGCAGCCTAGAATTAAACATATTAATATTTCTACACTTAAACATATAAATATTGAAACCTCAAGAAATAAGTAAGTTTAGCTCAAGTTAACTCTCAAATGAACTTTGGCCATCAGATTTAAATAAACTATCATTCTGAGAGATTTATGGATTTGGGGACTGCAGATACAAAGAGGAGGGCAGTTTCTTGGACAGACTTCCTCTAGTAAAGCCTTAAAATCTAAGTGAGTTCACCAGAGCTCTACCACAGGGGTCAAGGACATTGCTCCAACTGGACAACCAAAACCCTCTGAGATTCTCACTCAGTTAAATAATAGATTTTCTTTGGTTTGAATGTCTAGAACAGTAGTTCTCAAAACTTAATATATATATCAGAATTGCCTACAGTAGATTAAAACAGGTTTTGGTATTGTGAATTTTCACCGGGTTTGCTGGGTAACTAAGGGCCCCCAAATTCGAAAGCTACTGATGGAGAAGAATGGAAAAACTGCATATCCCTAGGGCCATTCTGCCTGAATCTTATCAGAGACATCCAATGCAAGGTTGTTAAGGCCAGAAAAGTCTCTTAAGTACTAACAGTACTCTGAATTCGTGCATAAATGTAGAGGTTAAAACAGCCACCAGTTAGGTTTGCTTTTCTCTCTTTAAAAGAAACTTTAATGAGACAATGAGCCAAAAATGTCCTTCCTGACACTTTACACAGGAGGGTGAGGGTAGGGGGACAATCAGAGGTGTACACTAAAACAAGGCAAAGAGACACAGAAATAATGACATTTTCAAACTATCACACAGGATCCTTTGAACAATCTTCCTAGGATAGTCAGCTCATCCGTACTGCCAGTGCACAGAGGCACATAAAAGGGACAGGGTACACAATGTGATGTCCTCCATGAATTCTAATTCATTCAATACAATGGAAAACTGTATATTTTTCCTGGTATTGTGTGAAATGGCAAGAGCCTAGAACTGATATTTACTGTGGTGAGTTGTCACTGGGCAACTACATGTAACATGAAATGCAGGCACACATCATGTAGCAGCTGAATGTGCATGGAGAACACTGCTTTCTTCTCAGCAGTAACTGATGAAAAAGCACAGTCAAATTCTGCTTCTAATTATCACAGACTCCAGTGGAAAGGTACATCTGACTAACCCTGCACCATCCCCAATTACCACCAAAGATATGGTAAATATGACTTGAGGGCACGTATTGCATGGAGTGCCAGGTGTGGAGCATAAACAATGAATCTTGGAACACTGAAAAAAACCCAGTAAATAAATAAATAAATAAATAAATAAATAAATAAATAAATAAAGTCCATGTTATTAGTACTTTGACATTTTCAGAATAAAATGTATTTTAAAACACTGGTAGCCAAGTGATTTTTTTAAAACTATTGGTAAGCAAAGGAGTAAAAGGGGAGCAAAGTGGAAGAGGAGAAGGAAATTAATACCCACTGAGCATCTGTGAAGAGTGCACTCTTCCAGATGCTGGCGCCGTGCATGTAATAGGCTCCTTACTCTTCTCAAATGAAAAGGGGGCAAGGTCCAGCAGATTTTGGCTATTTACAATGGCAAGTACCAAATCTAAGTAGAACTCTGTACTTTACCACAAGACAGTAAATCATGATCCTACAATATTCATCGAACTATCAAGTGACATAATTAAAAGAAAACCAGTATTCAATTATATGAAAAGTAAAATAACCTTGTAGTTCTGAAATTGGAGATCTATGCCTACATGGACAATAACCTTCATGCTAAGCCAAACAAGAATTTATAATACTTTGGTTATTAGTCAGTTGCTGATAACTGACAATGTCTTGATTTATTAACAGTCCTGTGCCACTGAGTCAAAATAGACAATGTGGATAAAGGAACAAATGTATACAAGAATGTAAAAAAAAAGTCCGACTACAGACTGACCTTCAAAATGAAATCATAAATGATGTCTGGAAAGTTTTAAATGCCCCTCCCCAAAAAGAAAAAAAGTCAATATTTCTTCCCTCTTGATATATCAGCATTTATGTACAAAACTCAAAGGAAACATTGCTGTATTTGGGGTAATTAGTAGCTCTAAACATACTGTTCTCTCATTAATGCCTGCTAACACAAAAGGCTACTGAAAGGGCAGTCTCCCTGTATCATCTCTAGTAAGAATACCAGCCCTTGGGGTGGGTAATAGATTTTTTTCCTGAAGATTTTGCGAATTCACTTTATAGCCACTTTACATCTGAATCTGGATTGTCAGTCAATTTACTTTACAGATAGGATGGTTAGTCTGAAAAGAATAGAAAAAAATTTCCTTTTGAAAGAAAAAGAGAAAGCACGGAAGTTCTCTAGAAAACCATACTACTGCTAAACCTTGACTATTAAAAAATCCTACATTATTTCTTCATATAAAGTTAATTTACATTAAAGTAGAAAAGTTAGAAAATGAAAGAGATTTCTACAACCTACAAATAAAAATTTATCTGTTCTCTTTAGTCATTGTCTCTTAACATCCCTCAACATAACAACACAAAATTACAGTATATGCATTTATACAGGTACTTTAATATAACAAAATAGTAGATAAGTAATTCATATCTAAAACAGTCATATAAAAATATTCTACATGAAAGTCAACTATATTTCCAAAAATTTTGTGAACTTCCTTAAATAGTAAACCAGAAGTTGTCCCCACAGTAGTGGTTTTAAAATTCTAATTAGATGAAGACCATGGAACAGATTCAATTGTCTTTCTCTGGTAGTGAGTACCAAATATAAAACTATACATCACTGTTGATTTCTAAAATCAGCATTCTGCCAACAAAATGAAGATTTAATCATTGATGTATGACATTTAAAAATTTTCTCATCCATTTATTTATTCAATACACTATCATTAAGAAGCTATTCCTTGGGACTCCTGGGTGGCTCAGTAGGTTAAGCATCTGCCTTTAGCTCAGGTCATGATCCCAGGATCCTGGGTTCAAGTCCCACATCGGGCTCCTTGCTCAACAGGGAGCCACCCCCTGCTTGTGCTCTCTCTTTCTTCCCTTCTCTGACAAATAAATAAAATCCTTTTTTAAAAACGTTATTTCTTAGCTAATACTGTTCTAGGTACTGAAGAGACAAATATGAATAAGACAGTTTCCACTCTTCAGCAACTGCAGTCAAGCCAGGGAGACAGAGAAGTGAGCAGAAAATTATAATAGAGTGTGATAAGTTCTATGATAGCCCTAAACAGAACAGAGCTGTTAAACCATGCATGAAAGCCGCAATGAGGAGAGAAGCAGATTCAAGTTAGTTAGAAAAGTAGTAAAGCCAACTGGGAGGTGAGAAGTGGGGAAAGTAAGGTCCAAAAGTTGGGTAGGAGACATGTGCTAGTCCATGGGTTTGAGCCATGTTCAAAGAGCAATGCGGTGATACTGCACTCTCAGGGCTTCTCATCTGCAAGCACGCATTGTTTGTTTGCCCTTCTTGTTAATGGTATTTTTTGACCACACCCATTCACAGTGTTGCTCAATTTCTTCAATGTGTATTTAATATAATAGTTATTACTTTTCCCTTGCAACTATAATTAATTTGTGGGGAGATCGTTCAGGACCATATGTTCTGGACTGTGTGTCCCTCCAAATGTATATGATGAAATGCAAAGCCGCAATGTGATGGTATTAGGGGGTGAGATCTTTGGGAGGTAATTAAATTTAGATGAGGTCATAGGGTAGGGCTACCATGATGGGATTAGTGCCAAAAAGAAAAGAAAACCAGACAGCCTATTCTCTCTCTGCCATGAGAACACATCAAGAAAGTCATCTCCAAGACAAGAGGGCTCTCCTCAGAATGGTGAATCAGTTGGCATTTTGATTTGGGACTTCTCAGCCCCCTAAACTGTGAGAAACAAGTGTCTCTTGTTTAAGTCACACAGTCTGTGGTCTTTTCTTATAACAGCACAAACCAACTAAGCCCCCATACAAATAAGATCTTCATGAAATTTTGATGATTCTTGATTGAAATAATCAAGTGGGATTTAATTTATGAGTTCTAATTTGGACATGTTAAATTTGACAAGCCTATAGGATCTACAAAGAGAGATGTACTGTAGCAGTTGTTAATTGGCCCCGACACCCAAAAGAGAGATTAGGGGGGCGCCTGGGTGGCTCAGTTGGTTGGGTGACTGCCTTTGGCTCAGGTCATGATCCTGGAGACCCGGGATCGAGCCCCACATCAGGCTCCCTGCTCACGGGAAACCTGCTTCTCCCTCTCACTCCCCCTGCTTGTGTTCCCTCTCTGGTTGTGTTTCTCTCTGTCAAATAAATAAAATCTTTAAAAAAAAAGAGAGAGAGAGAGATTAGGGCTGGTGATTCATTTGTGGAGTCCACAAAGATTGGTGTACAGTGGAACAAATAGCAGCAATATTGAACCTTTGGGCATATTAGCTTTAAAAAGATATACAAGGGGATATATAAGGAGACAGAGGCATTTGACAAAGCGATGATTCTCAAAGTGTGGTCCCTGGACTAGTAGCATGAACCTCAGGTACTTCCAAGACCTCATCTCAAACCTACTGAATCAGAAAATTGGGGGATGATATTTAGCATTTTGTGTTTTCACAAGCCAGGAAGGTGATTTTGATGCCTCTAGAGTCTTAGGACCTTTAAACATTGATAATGATGAAGAAAAAAAAAAAAACGAAGAGGTGGAGGGAAAGGAAAATAAAATCACTACCATCACTACCATCACCAGCTGGAAAATGATAAGTCTAACTTTCAACTTGTTTTAAAATCCCTGTTAATTAAAAAATTAACATCTGCTTGTAAAATGAACTCCTTGGATTACCTATGTGTTTTACTGTACACTGAACAGGTGTTTGAACTACATATTAGAGATTAAGTTGATCTTAGAGAACCACAGATAGTATGCATGTATGGCCATGCATGACAAAAGGTATAGTTCTTCATCCTTTAAGGAACCATTATTCAGAATTACAAGTTGCTGGATATTTGTAACTTGCCTATTTCATGTGAGAAATGAATTATTCAAAGATTCACACTATAGCTGAGGTACTATAAAAATATAAATTTACTACTTGGTAGATACAGCAGTAACATACTAATTATATTTTCAAAATGTCTCTAATTTAAATTCATGGGAGACTGATGTAGTAAGACAAGTAGCAAGCACAAAAGATAATTTAATCAACAAATGACCTTGCGAAAAGTGGTGAAAATAAAAGTTTCATTGAATTTTACGTCACTTTGTCATTTCTAAATTGATAATTTAGGTTCTTTTCAGAGGTAGACATTCAACTTGTCACTTGTATTCATTAGAAAACAACTAACCACATTAAAAGGTCTTATAAGGACCATGAACCATGTTTCACTATCTTATCTTTTCATTTTGCTCTGAATTCTTGACCAGCTATGATATTTAACTTTTTCTGCATAGTTTAATAAGTAAAAGTGTAACTCCCAAGATACCTTATGAATTCTAATTATATTTAATGCTGCACATTATTGAGAATAAAAATTTTAAATGGGAAAAATTAATCACAGACTTTGTGAAAATGTTTTTAAATTATGAAACCCAAGAGTAGTTTTAATCAAACTTTTAATCACCTCTAGAAACTATCTCTGTGTAAAAACATATTTTTAACTGAAATGGGCACTCAACTCACAAAGCCATATGTGCAAAAAAATTGAATCTGAAATTATGCTGTTTGTTCTTCACAGTCCATATTCACGTTATTATACTATAAACTTAGCTGTTCCCACAAGCAGCTATTCTTTTTTTTTTTTTTTTTTTTTTAGATTTTTTTATTTATTTGACAGAGAGAAACACAGCCAGAGAGGGAACACAAGCAGAGGAAGTGAGAGAGGGAGAAGCAGGCTTCCCACCGAGCAGGGAGCCCGATGTGGGGCCCGATCCCAGGTCTCCAGGATCATGACCTGAGCCGAAGGCAGTCGCCCAACCAACTGAGCCACCCAGGCGCCCCCACAAGCAGCTATTCTAACAAACTGAGCATTCAGTATATGCCGGGTAGTCCATTAAGTGTATTAAATATCTTATGCTCTTTAATTCTTCTATTAACACCAAAATGTAGGTAATATAATCCACATTGTACAGATGACATATTTGAATAGTAAAAGGTTTAGGTAACTCCTAAAATCTAAATCTTCAGTCACCTTGCTCTACTTACTTCACTTAATTCATTTCTTTCCCTATCCCAAATAGCAAATGGTGAATAACAGACTAGAGAACGGAGAGATTTCCTGAATGTATTCACATATATTTCTCATAAACATTCAACCTAAAGTGTTACTAAATTCTTTCAAAAGTCAATGAACCTTACATAATATTTGGCATGAAGAGTGTCTTTATCATGTGTATTTTTCAAGGGAATGTATAATATTACAATGATGATCAAAATAAACAATCTATTTTAACAGAAACATTAAGCTGGTATGACTCTTTCTGAGGAAAGAAAAGGCTTTAAAAGTCAATTTTAAAAGTCATTTATTTAGGACAGCCTTTGTACTTTCTCCATATGAGGCTCTTAACAACTGAAACCTACAAAGCTTGAAATTCAACCAATTAACTACAGATTTTGGTAGGGGGTGGATCTAATTATCAGCGTTAGAACAGTAGTCTGACTAATTTGACCTATGATTCTTAGAAATGGCACAGAGGGCCATTTTATAAAAATATTCTACTCAGCCCAAGCTGCTTTACAAACAAGGCTGGCTTAAGAAGGCAAGAAAAGGATAGAGAAATTCATGATGGAAATATTAAAGGCGTGAAGAATAAATTTGGTCATTATTAAAGAAACATTATTGGAATTAAATCCTTTTTGTCTGTCTTCTTTATCCCCCACCTTATCTGTTGATAGTCTGTATATGTAATACTAGTCATTGATTCATTTTTTTCCCTTTCATAAAATGCCTAGCCTTGGGTTTGGCTTTGGAGATACATTAGTGTACAGTACACTATTCCTGCTTCAATGTACTATTTATGAGCAATCTTTCATGCTTAATTACCACTCAGGACCAAATACGTTACCACAAACACTTGTCCATGAAATTTTATTCTAAGTTTTATCATTATCCACTTCTATTTTTTAAAGGCGTGTACTTTTTTATGGAAAGTATCTGTTTTGACCCCAGGGAAAAATGGTGACATATGGCTTGTCAATTACACTGACAGTCCAGTTTCAATGATTCATTTTATAAGACTAGCAATTTTAAGTACCAATTCATCAGTCAACCTACAGAGTCCTTCCCAGCACCTGTTGTCATTTTACCAATCTTTTTCAATAAGTCTTGTTGGATTTTGATTATGTGGGTTGCAGATACAACCTGTTTTGCAGCTACAGAGTAATTAGAGTAAATAAGCTTTCACATGTTCTTAAAAAAAATCAAAGTTGTTAATTTCTTGCTAAATCTTTCCTCTGCAATTTATTCTTTCAAAAGGATTCTAATATAGCAAATGATAACCCAAGATCTGCAAGAGAAATATTGTTAATTAGTGACACAGACTTTTCTGAGTAGAATAGGCTGGAGGGTAGGATCTAACAGGATCTTCTCTCTTATTTTTGACCAGTGGATGCATTTGTAAATATCCTTTGAGATAATTCTCTTCCATATCTTGATTCAAGAATAAAATTCAATGAGAAATCTTGAAATGTTTATTAGTATTTCACCACATCTTTTTTTACTTTAAATTTATTTTATTTTTTCAATGTTCCAAGATTCATTGTTTATGCCCTACACCCAGTGCTCCATGCAATACATGCCCTCAGTACCCACCACCCTTCCCTCCAAGTCCCTCAGTTTGTTTCTGTGTCCAAATATTTTAAGTATATATTTTTTTCTTGTGTAGCTTTATCATTAACTTATAAATTAAATCTCATACCCTCCAAAATGGGGGGAGTAGCTCATTAATTAGAAAAAACTGGAACATTGTCTGTCACAAATATCATACAAGCCACAAAGCTGAGCTACAGATGGAGTTTTTAAATGTTCTCATAGTCACATTCAAATAGGAAAAAGAAATAAAATTAATTTTAATAATATTATTATTCAATATATCCCCAATATTACCATTTCCTCACATAATCAATACTAAAAATCTAACAAAATGTTCAACTTAGTTTTCTTATTAAGTCTTTAAAATTCAGTGTGTTTTTCACACTTGCAGGGCTCAGTTCAGACTAGTCACATTTCAAGAGTTTAATAACCACTTGTGGTCAGTAGCTACTACATTGGACGGTACAACTCCAAAATAAACCTTAAATAATAGTAAAAGGTATTAGTTATGTCACTTAAGAAATAACATTTATACCTTTTCTTCATTTGTATATTCATAAGTAAAAATAATGTTATAAAAACATAGCAAATGGTAATGAGATATCCCAAGATGTTAAAATCACATCCATGTATGTTGGCCACAGCTCACCATAGAGTATATCACAATGACATTCATTAGAGATGAATTTTTATATGTATCATCTGAATATTTATTTTATCAAACTTGATTTTAATGTGCTTAGAAAGTTTCCCTCTAAGGGCACCTGGGTGGCTCAGTTGGTTAAGCCACTGCCTTCAGCTTAGGTCATGATCCTGGAGACCTGGACTGAGTCCCATATTGGGCTCCCAGCTCTGCAGGGAGCCTGCTTCTCCCTCTGACCTTCTCCCCTCTCACTCTCTCTCAAATAAATAAAATCTTTAAAAAGAAAGAAAGAAAGAATGAAGGAAGGAAGGAAGGAAGGAAGGAAGGAAGGAAGGAAGGAAGAAAAAGAAAGAAAGAAAAGAAAGAAAGAAAGAGAGAAAGAAAGAAAAGTTTCCCTCTAAAATAGTTAAAATTTCAAGGATCCTTCTTTTCTTTTTATGTTTCCTGAACACAAAACTAATCTAAAAATGTTCTATTCTATAAATGACATTATATATTTACATTTATAAAACTGAAATGTGTAACTATACATGTACTCTCAATAATGCTTACTCTTCTGGTTTATACTGCCTTTTAGAAATTTCTAGCGCTTAAGTCAAGGGCATGGCTAGGCAGTAAGAAAAGAAAACTTTCTGAGTAGATCCTTCAGCATAAGGTCAGTACTAAGATCTGTGTATTTCAGAAATATGCTTGCAAGCATCAGGTCAAAGAAACACGAAACACCAGGAGGCGCCACCACCAGTAGTCTCTTGCAAGCATTCTACTTCATGTTCACCTTAATCTGACACCTTTTAGTCTTTCCACGGTTGATAACTGCCTTTTTTCTGCCTTTGCTGATTTTAATGTCACAGGTATCATCAAATTTTAGTAAATAAATACTACAAAATGCTTTCTTAAAAATATTGGAAAATAGAAATATATAATGGCTTCACTTACACACTCCTGGAGTATTATATAAAATCACCCAATGTATAACCAAGAAAGAGACAGCTTTAAAGTAAAAAAAAAGTTCTAAACCAAGTAAACCACTTTTTAAGAGTAATTATTGTAGAATATTCATGGTAATTAACTCTTACAATTAAAAGATAAAATTTCATCTAATCTGTTAATACAGGTTCACACCTTAAGTAATGTATCTTGCTTTTTTATTAGAAATGGAAATTTTTTAAAAAAAGAAATGGAGATTTTATTACACTGACAAAGATGCATATGAAGGTATTAAATAACTCTGATGTATATGAGTTTAAATAATGATGACACACTTCTGAAGAGTCACATTTGTAGAACAATTCAAATAACAGTATTTCCCTAATATTGGATGAATACTTATGTACTGAATATAAAGTTTGTAGAAAATTATTAAATAAAAACATAGAGATAGGTTACTTCAGTTAAATAAGGAATGGAAACCTACCTCTCCATATTTTTAATGCTTATTTAATCAATTCCAAAGGACATTTTAAAGTGTCAAATATCCCCTAGCCAGGCAAGTATCAAGTGCTCTATAAATGAGTTTTTAAACCAGAAGTAACTGAATGGATATGGTAAGCAGAACAACCACACCCTACAGATGTTCATGTACTCATCCTGGAAATCTGTGAGTATGCAATCTTACATGGTAAAATGTACTCTGCAGGTATGATTAATGTTAGGATTTAAATTGGGGAGATTATTCTAGTTTATTTGGGTTGGCCCAACCTAATCACATAAGTCTTTAAAACTGGAGAACCTTTGAAATCTAGGATCAGAGGTACATTTGATTACAGAAAGAAGGATCAGAGACATGAGACTTTACTAGATTTGAATGTGGGGAACAGAGCCATAAGCTAAGAATTATTCCTCATAACCTATCTGGTTACCCTAAGTATTATTTGATCTAGAACAAAAGAGTAGTTGGTTTTAATTTTACTTATTAGTATACAGAATAATAGTTAGGTTCTCTAGCATCCTCCAAAAGTATTCAATGAGCTTAAATGTCATTCAGAATTTATGGAAGAGCTGGTCTCTTCAGCAAATGATATTAGGAAAACGGGACAACAACGTGCAAAAGAATGAATCTGGACCACTTTCTCACACCATACACAACAGTAAGTTCAAAATGGACGAAAGACCTAAATGTGAGTGAGACAGGAAACCATCAGTATCCTAGAGGAGAACACAGGGAATAACCTCTTTGACATCAGCCATAACAACTTCTTACTAGATCTGTCTCCTGAGGCAAGGGAAACAAAATAAAGAAAGGAAAAACTATTGGGACTTCATCAAGATAAAAAGCTTTTGCACAGCAAATCAACAAAACTAAAAGGTAACCTTTGAAATGGGAGAAGACACTGGCAAATGTCTTATCTGATAAAGGGCTAGTATCCAAAATTTATAAATAAATTATCAAACTCAACACCCCAAAACCAAATATTCTAGTTAAAAAATGGGCAGAAGACATGAATAGACATTTTCCAAAGAAAACATCTAGATTGGCTAACAGACTCATGAAAAGATGTTCAACATCACTCATCATCAGGGAAATACAAATCAAAACAATAATGAGATATGGCCTCACACCTATGAGAACGGCTAAAATGGACAACACAGGAAACAACAGATATTGGCAAGGATGTGGAGAAAAGCAAATCCTTTTTCACTGTTGGTGGAAATGCAAACTGGTACAGCCATTCTGAAGGCTGGCAGGCAGTGGGAGAGGAGGAAGCAAGTTCCCCGATGAACAGGAAGCCTGATGCGGGACTCAATCCCAGGATCCTAGGATCATGACCTGAGCTAAAGGCAGATGCTTAACCAACTGAGCCACCCAGGCATCCCTGACACATAAATTTTAGAATCAGTTTGTTGATACTTAAAACCTAGCTCACTGCAATTTTTACTGCAAGAAATGATGTCTTGATAATGCTACATCTTTCTATTTATGAATACAGATTTGTTTTTCTTTGATATCTTGTATCAGAATTATATATACATCTTGTGTATATTTTCTTCGATTTATACCTAAGGATATCATTTAGTGGTAATATATTTTTGTGGTAATATATCTTTAAGTGGTAATATATTTTTGATTTCTAATTCACCTTGTTGATTGCTGATATACAGGAAAGCAAATAACTTTGTATATTAACCTTTTACTTTGCAACCTTGCTCTTAGTTCTTAGTAGTTCCAGGAATTTTGTCCATTTGTTTTGGTTCTGTTTCTGTTTTTGTCAATTTTTGTAAATTTTCTACACAGACGATCATGCTATCTGCAAACAGTTTTTTTCCTTCCTTCTCAATCTGTATATCTTTTATTTCCTTTTTGTCTTACTGCATTATCTAGAACTTAGAAATAATGTTAGAAGATGGACCAGGGAGTGAGGCAAACCATAAGAGACTCTTAATCTCAGGAAACAAATTGAGGGCTGCTGGGGGGTAGGGGAGGAGGGATAGGGTGGCTGGGTTATGGATACTGAAGAGGGTATGTGCAATGGTGAGTGCTGTTGTGAATTGTGTTTAAGACTGATGATTCACAGACCTGTACCCCTGAAGCAAATAATATATCCTAATAAAAAAAAGAAAAAAGAAAAAAGAGATAATGTTGAAAAGTAGCAGTAAGAGAAGACATGCTTCTTTGTTCTTGATCTTAGCAAAAAAAAATTGAGTTTCTCACCATTAAGTTGAGGAAGATCCCATCTATTCCTACTTTGCTGAGAGTTTTATCAGAAATGGGTGTTGGATTTTGTCAAATGATTTTTCTATGTCCATTAATACCATCATGTGATTTTTTTCAATAGCCTATTGATCTGAGAGTGAACATTAATATTTTTTGAATGTTGAACTAAACTTGCTTACCCATGAAAAACCTCACTTGAACACGAAATTCTTTTCATTGGGTTAAATTAGATAATATTTTGACAGGAATTTTTCCAGCCACTTTTAATTACAAAAGACATTGGTCTACAGTTTTCTTTTATTGTAATGTTTTTGTCTGGCTTTGGTATCAAGGTACGGCAGGCTTCAAAAATTATGCATCCTCCACTTAATTTTTTTGTAAAGTTTGAGAGAGACTGGTATTAGTTCTTCTTTACATAGTTGATCTTACTCACCAGGGATGCCATAAGGTCCAAGGTTTTTCTGTTTTGGGAGATTTTAAATTACTGACTCAATCTCCTTACTAGCTATTGGTTTATTCAGATTTATTTTTTCAGATTTCTTCATGATATAGACTTAGTAGGTTTGTTCTTTAAGCAATTTGTTCATAATGTCTAAGTTATTCAATTTGTTGGTATACAAACATCATACTTTCATTGCCTTCTCAGTATTTTTATAATCCTTTATTTCTATAAAAACAGTAGTAATGCACCCACTTCCATCTTTTGATTTTAGTAATTTAACTCTTCTCTGCTTCTTTGTTCATCCGGGATATTGGCCTATAATTTTCTTCTCTTGTGGTTTTCTTGTCTGCTTTATCTGGGTAATGTTGGTCTTACAAAATGAGTTTGGAGACATTCTATCCTCTTCTATTTTTTTGAGTTTGAGAAGGATTAAATTCTTTGACTATTTGGTAGAATACATTCTACCTGGGTGGCTTGGTCGGTTAAGTATCTGACTCTTGATTTTGGCTCAGGTCATGACCTCAGGGTTGGGAGATCAAGCCTCACTTTGGGCTCCACACTGGATATGGAGCCTACTTGAGATTTTCTCTCTCCCTCTCCTTCTGCCTTTCTTTTTCTCGCCCATTCCCCCTCTGAAAAATATGATAATTTAGCATTTCTTAAAAAGCTGGTTTAGTCATGCTGAATTCCTTTAGCTTTTCCTCATCTGGAAATCTTTTTGCCTCTCCTTCAATTTTAAATGATAACTTTGCCAGGTAGAATATTCCTGGTTGATTTTTTTTCCTTTTAGCATTTTGAATGTATTGTGTACCGCTGTTCTATTCTGCAAACTTTCTGTGGAAAAAATATACGGATTTTCTTATGGCTGTTCCCTTGTATGTAACAAGTTGTTTTCTCTCATTGTATTTATCTTTAACTTCTGACATTTAATTTTAATGTCTTGGTGTAGATGTCTTTGGATTCCTCTTATATGGAACTTTGTAGATTCTCTGTAGAATTCCTGGAACTGGATTTCTGTTTCCCTCCTCAGATTAGGATGTTTTCAGCCCCTTTATTTCTCTCTTTTCCTTCTAGAAATCCTAAAATGTGAATTTTATTCAGCTTGATGTTGTCTCATAAGTTCCTTAAACTATTCTCATACTTTTTAAATTACTTTTTCTTTCTGCTGTGTGTGAATTCCACTGCTCTGTCTTTGAGATCATTTATTCTTTCTTCTATTTCATCTAGTCTGCTCCTGATCCTCTCTACTGAATTTTCAGTTCAGTTACTGTATTCTTTAGCTCTGTGACTTCTGTTTGTTATATTCTTCAATTTTCTCTTTGTTGATGTTCTCACTGTGTTCATTTTTCTTCTCCCAAGTTTGGTGACCATGTTTATAACCATTACTTTAAACTCCTTATCAGGTAAATTACTTATCGGTTTCATTAGGGTTTTTTCTTGTTCTTTCATTTGGTACATATATCTCTGTTTCCTCATTTTGCTTGACTCCGTGTTTTTTACTAGGTATTAGGTAAAATAGCTACCTCTCCCAGTCTTGAGGGAAAGGCATGGTGTAGAAGTTCAATTCTGCCCTAGCTCCTGATTGTCTCTCAAACCTTTGCAATTATCCCAGCAGCCTGACTTATTTTTAATAGTTCCCAGTTGCTGAGGGTGTGTCAAAATCTGTCAGTGATCCTGTCAGGGAGAGGGTATGAACCTCAATCAGCACCTACTCGCAGACTAACTGGAAGGCAGACACTTAGACTACGGCTTTTAAAGTATGTAAATATATACAGTTCCACTGAATTACAACCATGAACCCTGCTGGCCTCCAGACCAGGTGATGTCCCTCTGAAAAAGGTGGCAAAATTAAGGACACTAATCAAATGTACAGGGTCCTTTCTCAGAGATTCCAGCAAACTGTAGTGAGGCAAGGGGAAAGGCCAAAGACAGTGTCTCCCAGCCTACATTCCCCGAGGGTACTTCCGTCACCTCCAGATATGTGGCAAAACTGAAGCCCGTCCCTCAGGTTGATGCTGAAGGACAGTAGGTCTCCTTCACAGAAAGACTGTGGATATGTTTCAGTCTGTCAATGCAGTGTCCCCGAGCTGGCAGCCTCCCAAGAACTATTTCTCCAACTGTTAGTCCTGTACGACCCAGGATTGCAAGCTCCCCTGGCCACCAAAGCCAGGCAGTCAAGGCGGGTTCCATGTCTGGCGGTTGCAAAATCCCAGGCACCAGACCTCTGTAACATATCCCCTCCAAGAGATACCGGTACCATAGTGTGCAATAGAGAGAAAGCATGAAGACAGTGCCCACCTTCTGTCTCTACAAAAGTTTATAGTCAGAACTTAAATGTGTGTTTAATTGGAAACCTGTCTTTCAGGCAGCAGCTCTGATGATTACCTTATAGGCGTCTTTCACAGAAAGACTTAGCTCCTGGTTCTGTGCCTCTTGCTGTGCCCTAAGCGGGGTGTTGTTCTGTTTATAGAGCATAATAAGCACTGTGGGCCTCTAGAGCCAGATCATGTAAAGGTGTCTCTGGCAGGAACTGGAAAAATCAGGGTGCCAAAGTTTTAATAACAGCAAGTTAGAATGAGGCAGAGGGAGAATGTAAATGTTTCGTCCACCAGTCTCCCTTCTCTCAGTGCACCTCCACAAGCATATAGGAGTTTGCCAGAACAAGAAGCTGTCCTGTAGGTCAAAACTTCTGGACTGGCAAATAGGCCTTCTTCTAGAAAGACTACAGGGGGAGGGAGTTTTCAGCCTATTATCTGCACAGTGCTCTGCAGGTGATAGCTAAGAACTGTCTTTCCCACTGTTACAGTTCCCTTTAGAATGCAGGAATGCAAACTGCCTTATCCTTCAGAGTCAGGTACTTAAGGGGTGTCTCCTGAGCTGCTACTGCAAAAGCCAGGGCATTAGATGTGTGTACAAGTTCCCCTCCGGGGGGAGCACAAGGAATACACATGCCCTCTGGCTTTGGTGAGGCACAGGCAGAAGCAGAGTGCCGGGACAGCTTACGCCAGCTTTAGCAAGATAGAGTGCAGGGACAGCACACCCCTGTCAGCTTTAGCCAGGCAGAGGGACAGCACAAGGAGGGCAACTGCCTGTCAACTTTAGCAAGGTAGAGGGAAGGCACATGGTTGGCTCTTGCCAAATTTAGTGGGGTTCAACTTTCAGGTGCAGATCCTAAAAGTTAGGGAGCTTAATGTAGGGTCCAAATCCTTCCCTCTGCAGGGAGAAGCACCAGACTTGTGAGATCTCTCCCAAGTGTGGGTTGTCACTCTAGGGGGTGGTATTTTTGACAAGACCACATCTCAGCTTCTCCTACCTGCCTTGATGTGGTCCTTTTCTTGCTCGGTGTGGAGGAGTTGTTCAACTAGTTTCAGGTCTTTTTCAGAGAGAATTTTTCCATATGTAGGTGTAGATTCAGTGGGTCCACAGGAGGTGAGTTCAGTAACCTTCTCCACTGTCATCTTGGACCACCAACCCCTGACTATTTTATGAAGTGTTGGGTTTTTTCTTTTTCAAATTTTTCAGCCTTTTACTTATTAGGACCAAGTGATGATTTCTAAGCTCCTTGCCTGTCAGATCAGAAGGCAGAAGTCTATCCGACTAATGGCTAAGACTCTTCTTCAGGTGTCTATGTAATGCCCTTTTAATTTTGAAGAAATGTGGTCCATAAATGATCTGTGATAATGGTTCCCAACTCTAATAACTTATAAAATATGGAGTAAAATAAGTATACCAATAATGTCTACTTGTGTTTTATTGTTTAAATATGTCAAAAATATTTATTCATCATTTTGTACATATTTACTTATTTAAGATATATTTGACATAATTACTTATATTTATGATTAAATATAAAACTTAAAAACAGTCCCAAAGACTGAAATTTTGGCTTTTATAAAAATTTTCTTATTTGGGGCACCTGGGTGGCTCAGTTGGTTAAGTGACTGCCTTCGGCTCAGGTCGTGATCCTGGAGACCTGGGATCGAGCCCCACATCAGGCTCCCTGCTCGGCGGGAAGCCTGCTTCTACCTCTCTCACTTCCCCTGCTTGTGTTCCCTCTCTAGCTGTGTTTCTCTCTGTCAAATAAATAAATAAAATCTTTTAAACTTTTTTTTCTTATTTCTTTGAATCAACACATGTACTATTTATTCCTTTTTTACTTATTCTACCCTTTTTAATTTTTTTTTAAAATTCCAGCATATTAACACAGTGTTACATTAATTTCAGGTGTACAATAAAGTGATTCAACAATTCTAGACATTATGCTATCCTCATGCCAATGAGTGGACTCTTCATCCCTTTCACCCATCCCCCACTCGCTTTCCCTCTGTTAACTACCACTTTGTTCTCTATATTTGAGTCTTTTTTTGTTTTTTCCTTTGTTCACTTTTTTTTGTTTCTTAAATTTCACATTTGAGTGAAATCATATGGTATTTGTCTCTCTCTGACTGATCTATTTCATTTAAAATTATATCCTCTAGGTTCACCCACGTTGCTTCAAATGGCAAGACTTCATTCTTCTTTATGGCTAAGTAATATTCTGTGTGTGTGTGTGTGTGTGTGTGTGTGTGTGTGTGAGTGACATCTTCTTTATCCATTTATCTATGGATAGACACACTGGGATTGCTTCCATATTAATGCTGCTATAAATATAGGGGTGCATGTGTCTTTTTGAATTAGTGTATTTTATGTTCTTTGGGTAAATACCCAGAAGTGGAATTACTGGATCCTAGTGTAATTCTATGTCTAATTTTCTAAGAACCTCCATACTGTTATCCACAGTGGCTGCACCAGTGTGGCTCTCACCAAACAGTGCACAGGAGTTGATTCTTCTCCATATTCTCCTCAACACTTGTTTCTTGTGTTTTTGATTTTAGCCTCTCTGACAGATAGGAGGTGATAGCTCATCATAGTTTTGATTTGCATTTCCCCGATGATGAGTAATGCTGAGTATCTTTTCATGTGTCTGTTGGCTAGCTGGGTGTCTTTTTTGGAAAAATGTCTGTTTGGGCCCTCTACACATTCTTTAATTGGGTTATTTGGGTTTTGCATTGAGTTGTATAAGTTCTTTATATATTTTGAATACTGACACCTTATCAGATACATCATTTGCAAATATCTTCTTCCATTCAGTAGCTTTTTTTGTTTTGTTGATTATTTCCTTTGCTGCAGAAAACCTTTGTAATTTGATGCAATCCCAGTAGTTTATTTTTTCTTCTGTTTCCCTTGCCTCAGGAAACATATCTAGAAAAATGCTACTATGGTTGATGTCAAAGGAATTACTGATTGTGCGCTCTTCTAGAATTTTTATGGTTTCAGTCTCCTATTTAGGTTCTTGATCCACTTTTATTCTTCCCTATGGTGTAAGTGGTCCAGTTTCATTCTTTTGCACATAGCTGTCCAGTTTTTCAATACCGCTTGTGAAGAGACTGTCTTTTCCACATTGCATATTCTTGTTGCCTTTGTCATAGATTAACTGGCCATATAATCATGGGTTTATCTCTGGGCTCTCTATTTATTCTTATCTGTTGATCTATGTGTCTACTTTTTTCCCCATTACCATACTGTTTGGATTACTATAGTTTTGTAGTATATCTTGAAACCTGGGGCTGTGATACCTCTAGTTTTAATCTTTTCCAAAATTGCTTTGGCAATTTGCAACCTTTCCTGGTTCCATCCATATTTTAGGATTATATGTTCTACATCTGTGAAAAATGTTGTTGGTTATTTGATAGGGATTGCATTAAATCTGTAAACTGCTTTGGGTAGTATGGACATTTAACATTTTTCTCCCAAGCCATGAGCATAACACATGTATTATTAATATATAAATACAATTCTCAAAATGACTCTTGATGTATGTATTTTTATATCATTTATTATGAACTAATTATTTCATACATCCTAGGATATTGTATATGTGCATAAAGCTAACAGTACTCACATTATATTGTAAACTTACATCTACTTACATAAAAATTTTGAAAATTTTATAGTTCACTTCAAAATTAATCCATTTTTTAAAAAATTAGAGATTCCATACAAAACATAACCTGTCAAATAATGCTGCCATCTGAGCATACTAAGTTTTGGTACTTGATTATATTATTCCAAACTGTATACATTAGAATGTAACTTGTTTTTACAACTTAACAATAAGTTGTGATATATACTCTTGCCTTACATGATCATTTTCTTATGATATAATGACAGGAAGAGAAATTTGTAGCTGTTTTTCATTTCGGAAATTAAATGCTTAGAGATAGGCACTCTTTTCAAAACTTCTGCATTTATGAATTTCAACTAATATAAAAACATAATCAATTCTGTTCACTAGAGGGTATATGTTGGGGTCAGTGTGCATAGCTTACTTAGAATTTCAGCCCCAAAACTTCCTGGCTTTGTAATCATGAGGACAATTTTTAACCTCTCTCTGCCTTGTTGTTTATCTCCCTTTCTGCAAAACAATGCTAAGAATATCTTCCACACAAGCTTATGTGTTTTGTACAATGATACCCATAAAGCATTTTGATGAGAACTTAGCACTTACTAAGCAATCAATAAATGTTTCTATTGTTGTTATTATTATCAGGGTCTCATTGCTACTATATTTATGTAAGCACATAGAAAACATATTTTACTTATTCAGTACTTACACAAAAAATAAATATGTATGCAAATATGTTACACTGAATGAGTGTGCAGCACAAATTTTAGACTTCAGATTAAAATCTGAAAAACAGAACAAATTTTGGCATGATACCCCTTCTTGCAGCTGTTGAAATCTAAGTCAATCCCTTAGTTGAAAGTAAGCCATTTACATGTGTCAATGAATTTTTATCTTTTGAGTGAAATCACTTTCAATAACTACTGCAATATTGAGATAGAGAGAAAAATCTACCTGGAACAAAACTGCTTTGGGGACTTTAAAAGTCATCAAAAATAGGCACATTTAAGTGAACAACAAATAACAGTCATGAAGGATTTGCTTCGAATGCTGGGTATTATAATTGGTGAGGACCTGTTTTGAAAGCCGAAGATAAAAAGGGGCTACTAACATTTCAGATGAATTATGAAGTGGTATATTAAGGACCCTTCTTCTGTGTACTTACATACACATACAAAAATAAGAATCTATTTTTATTAAAATTCCTTTTTATTTGGCCTTTTATTTTTTTCAAGCAAATGGACTTCATTTATTTATTTATGTATTTATTTGGCAAATTATAAATGCAAATTGTTATTGATAGCAAGTTGCCATTTCTTAAGTAGTGTCTTATCAGGGCTTGTTTTATTGTCCTATACTTGCTGTACATTTAAAAACACATACAAAAAGTCACAAGATCTCCAAAGTTGATGCTTTATCTATGCAATTTCACAAAGCTGTGTTTCTTATAGATATTGTTGGAAATTTTAAATCACAAAATTTAGCAATTCAGTAACTTTCAACTGCTTATCTGTCCTTCCCTCTGGATCCTATTTTTCAAACTCTGACCATTTAGTTTGCATTCAAAAAATATTGGTTGAGTGCCTCTTGTGTATAGACAGTATGCTCATCACATAGCTTATCTTTTCTATTTTAAATCAAAAGCCACTTCTCCCAACCCTGTTACAATCCTCTGCCACTGAATTATTAAATCTTGTTTGCATTTTAATGCTTACTTGCACAAGATTCGTTGTCTTATCAAGTGCTTACCGTTTTGTTTACATGTCTTTCAAATTGGAACTTATCCTATGTAAAACTCATCAATTACATTCTAATGACACAGACCCTCTTCCTTAATTCTAATTTTCTTCTTATTGCTCCTGCATCATTTGACACTACTGAACACCTTGTTCTTTTTGAAACATTCTCCTACACTAAATACCATGCTACCACCTCATTAGATAGTTACATGAGGTAATATGCATATGAAATACCTATCTCAGTACCACAGACAGGTGACAACCCACAAGAATGAATTCTCCCTGTCTTCAATCTTATACATCCAGTGCTGACTCTCCCTGGGCTTTCTGAACATGAACATTTTCTTTGGGGTGTACCTGTGGCCAGTCTTCCATAAAGCACTTTCACTGGACACATCACCATCTCTCGTACCTATTTCCATTTACTACCTCTATACATCCACCTCTTCAATGTCTAGTTCTACAATCTTAATTTCTCTCCCAAGTGCTCTGTTGTATTTGAAACTGTGTGCTGAGGATATCACTGGTATATGCCACGGCACTGCTTTATGATTCTCCTCAAAGCAGCTCCTCCCCTCGGCTTTTCCTACCTGCTAGTATCTCTGTCAACCTTTTAATAATCTGGGTCCAAATACCTCATCATTTTGTTTTCTTCACCACTTCATATCAAACTAGTTGTTAAATTCTAGGTATTCTTCCACAGTGACTTTTATTCCTGATTATTACTGCCTGCTTAACCGCCCCACTAGTTCAGTTCATTCTTTGAAATTGCTAGATTTTTTTAAAGATTTTATTTATTTATTTGACACAGAGAGAGAAACACAGCAAGAGAGGGAACACAAGCAGGGGGAGTGAGAGAGGGAGAAGCAGGCTTCCCGCCGAGCAGGGAGCCTGATGCGGGGCTCAATCCCTGGTCTCCGGGATCATGACCTGAGCCGAAGGCAGTCACTTAACCAACTGGGCCACCCAGGTGCCCCTAAAATTGCTAGATTTTTGAAACAGCCTTTGTGTCTCTCTTTCTTATTCTCTTTCCTCCATTCTCTCTTTAGCTGCACAAGTTTAGTCTCCATAAAGTATCATTTTTTAAAGATTTTATTTATTCATTTGAGACAGACAGCTACAGAGAGAGAGGGCACAAGAAGGGAAGAGGCGAATGGAGAAGCAGACTCCCCAAGGAGCCAGGAGTCCAAGGCAGGGCTCAATTCCAGGACCTGGAGATCATGCCCCAAGCCAAAGGCAGACACCCAACCATCTGAGCTCCCCAGGCACCCCTGTAAAGTATCATTTTGACAGCATCTTTCTTCAAATCAAATATGTCTATAATTCCCCCTTCTTAGTAAATGTGATCTACATTAAATTTATCATACAAAACCTATAGTTATAATATATATAAGTGAAGATTAACATATACAGACTAGAACTAAACAGCAGATAACAAGATCAGATAAAATGAGAGGAAAGTCATTGATCATTAACGATCTGACTTTGGGGGCGCCTGGGTGGCTCAGCTGTTAAACATCTGCCTTCGGCTCAGGTCACGATCCCGGAGTCCTGGAATTGAGCCCCACATCGGGCTCCCTGCTCCGCGGGAAGCCTGCTTCTCCCTCTCTCACTCCCCCTGCTTGTGTTCCCTTTCTAGTTGTGTTTCTCTCTGTCAAATAAATAAATAAAATGGTAAAAAAAAAGGATCTGACTTTGTTTGTGAGGATATATTAAACAGGAGACTATATTTTTTTAGCTTGCAGAACAATCTATAATAAAATTTTAAAAATAACCATGAAAATAATGCAGTGTATAAATTCCAAAACAGAAGGGGGGAAGATTACATTGAAAATATAAAACTCAACCCAAAAGAAGGCAATAAAGAAGAAAAAGGAACAAAGACAAAGCAATTAAATAGAAAATATTATGCTACAAGTAAATTCAAATATAAAATTATGACAAATATACATGAAAAGATGAGTGAACTAAACAGTCTAGACTGGCTTTCTATCTAGAGACACATATTTTTAAATAGAGCAATATACTGTTTAAAGAGACAGAGACATACTTGGATATGAGCAGAAAGCATAAAGATAAAAGAGAGAAAGATATGCCAAGAAAATACACATCAAAAGAAACCCAAGATAACTACAAAATAATGCGTCACACAAAAGGCATTTTAAACTAAAATGCATTATTAGCAATAAAAGATGTCACTATTTAATAATAGAAGGATCAATCCTCCAAATGAATAATACTATTCCAGAATTTAAATGAGTTTCTTTTTTTTTTAAAGATTTTATTTATTTATTTGACAGAGAAAAATACAGCGAGAGAGGGAACACAAGCAGTGAGAAGGGGAGAAGCAGGATTCTTGCCGAGCAGGGAGCCTGATGCGGAGCTTGATGTGGGGTTTGATGTGGGGCTCGATCCCGGGTCTCTGGGATCATGACCTGAGCCAAATGCAGTCACTTAACCAACTGAGCCACCCAGGCGCCCCATAAATGAGTTTCTTAAAATAGCTCCTACATATATGAAGAAAAAAAAAGGACCTGAAAGCTTTATAGGATAACTATTAAAATCCATGAGCTTAGTAGAACAATTCAACACATAAACATGGATGACCCCATCAACACAATTAACAGGCCTGATTCAATGAACATGTAAAATGTACTCCAACACACTCTTTTTTCGTTCATATGAATCAGTCACAAGAAGTTGAAAGGTACTATGCAACAAAGAAAATTGCAGCAAATTTTAACAATTTGATACTATGCAATGCAATCAAGTGCTGAGAGATATAAGAAAACGGTAACTATAGAATACATTTGGAAATTTAAAAATCATTCTAAATAATTCATAGGTAAAAGAAGAAATTATAATAGAATCCCAAAAATGCTTAGACGTAAATGAACAAAGTACCTGTACACTGAAGAATTTTTACATTGTTAATGTTTGCAGTAGAAATTAGCCTGAATACACTAATACTCATCATAAGAAGTATGAAAAAGAACAAAATAAATAAAGATATGGAAGGAAAATAGCAAAAGAATAAGGATAGGAATCAACAGACAACATCAAAATAGCAAATATGCAGAGACAGTTTAAAATTTTAGAGCCACATGAAAAACTGATCAGGGAAAAAAGAGAAGAAGATACAAATAAAGGGAAGAGGCAAACAAGAGATTTTGAGAGTTATTTTTTTTAAATGCCCATAAATTTGAAAGCTAAAATACATGAAACAAATTTCTTCAAACTAAGGAGTTAGAAGAACCAATCTAAGAAGAGAAAAAAAAACCCCGAAGAGTTCCTTAACCACTAGAAAAACAAAATTAATAAAGTATCTCAGTAAAGGAAACACCAGTTGAAATGACTTTCTGGGTGGGTTCTACATAACTTCTAAAGAATAGATAATTCAAAACTTACAGAATTCTTTTAAGAAACAAAAAGTGGAAACATATCAATCCCCAAATTAAGCCAGTATACTCTTGATACCAAAACTAAGTAGGACAGTATAAGAAAAGAAAATAATCATTCAATTTTACTTATGAACAGATAGAAAAGTCTAAACAAAATAAAGGCAACCAGAATCCTGCAATGTATTACCACAGCTACAATGCATTCTAAACAAAAATCTATAGCAGCCATTATATTTGAAAATGAAATCAAAATAACTGCCTATTGATTCAGGAATAAATCAAGACTATCACCACTTTTACTAAGACATATGTAAAAATGAGAAAGAAAATAAATCCTATCCATGTATGCATTACATGATTTCCACATACAACACCCCCCAAAAATCTGAACACATATGACTACAATTAGTTATTAATTGTATATCAAGATATCAAAATACAAGATTTCAAACCAAGATATCAAAATACAAGATTTATATCTAAATTTTGATTATATGTCTATACACTGACAAGAGACAGAAAACCAAATTTTAGAAAAGATAGTTTATAATATTAACAAAATAAAATCCCTAGTAATAAATACAAGAAAGTATAAGGTTTTTTTAAATGAGATTATAAAGGACAAAAAAAGACATTTAAGCCCATGTAAATAGAGAGATACAATGTTATTGGATAAGTAGACTCCTTATGTAAATACATTGATTCTTTCCAAACTGATCTATAGATTATGCTTTCCAATTAAAATAGCCAATTTTTCATTGTGATACTTGACAGAGGGACAAATAATAGGTAAGACACACTGGAAGATCAACAATGTAGAAAGACCTACCCTACCAAACAGAAAGAGATCGATGCACACACAGAAACTTGACCCATGTGAGATAGCTGAATGCCACAAAAGTCATACTCTTCCATAGAGCGGAGATGCCTCTGGAGAGCTGCTGTTCATCAGAGAACAGTGTTTCCCAGCACCCTTTTCATTTATGTAAGGCTATATGGCTAATTTAGGCCAATAATAAAGGAGTTGTGATATCGTTTTCTGACCTAGGTATTTAAGAAGTCTGCATGTTCCTTCACCTGCCATTCTGGGTACAGATAACTACATAAATTATTTAACATAAGGCACTAGTTTAAAGGACTATTCTTATAGGGGAAAAATAAATCAAATCATTCTGTTACACCATTCAAAGACTCACTTCCTGGTGGACTGCAGATTTAAAGGTGAAGAGGAAAAATTTAAATAACTTTTGAAGAAAATACTGGTCAAGTATCGCATGGTTTCGCTTACTTGCGGTGCATGAGGGGCAAACTGGAGGACAGTGGGAGAAGGAAAGCAAATGGGAACTAGGGTAATCTAGGGAGGGAAATGAAACAACAGAGACTTTGAACACAGAAACAAACTGAGGGACGTGGAGGGATGGGAGAGCCTGGTGGTGGGTACTGGGGACACCTAAAGCGTGGAGCACTGGGTGTGGGGAATGGGGAATGAATCTTGAAACACTGGAAAAAAATTTTTTTTAGTAACAATAAAAAAAAATATATGCATGATCTTATGGTAGGGAAGAATTCTTTATACAAGACTCAAACACAAACCATAAGTAAAGATTAATAAATATAGCCACATTAAAATTAAGAGCTTCTAGTTTAAAAAATTATCACTAATTGAGGCGCCTGGGTGGCTCAGTTGGTTGAGCGACTGCCTTCGGCTCAGGTCATGATCCCAGAGACCCAGGATCGAGTCCCACATCGGGTTCCCTGCTAGGCAGGAAGCCTGCTTCTCCCTCTCTCACTCCCCCTGCTTGTGTTCCCTCTCTGGCTATGTTTCTCTCTGTCAAATAAATAAAATCTTTAAAAAAACTTATCACTAAGAAGGTGAAAGTACAATTTACAAACAAGGAGGGATATTTATCATCACAAAGCTGGCAACAGTTATTATGCAGAATAGGAGGGCTAGGCAGTTACCTCACACAAAAGAAGACCCAAGTGATAAGTGTAAAAAAAAATGTTCAACATTACTATTAATTAGGAAAATGTAAATTAAAAAAGCAGCACTTTATTTAATCTATTTAATATTTAATAAACTTATAATTCTAAGGGCTGGTGAAAGTATGGAAATATGAGAACTTTTATACACTAACGGTTTTACAGTCATTTGCGGACCATTCTAGAAAAGAATATCACATCATCTTGAAGTCTATACATCCACATGAATAAGCCATCAATCTCATTCTTAGTCGCCAACTCTGAAGAAATTCTTGCTTGTGTATACCAGGATTCATAAAGTAACTTTCACAGTAGTACTATACATTAGAATAAAACCTGAGATCAAGCCACCTCCCACAACAAGATCATAACTATGAAGTGTCATGTGTTTATATCACAGAATACTAAGTGGAATTCAAAACGATGGAACCACAGCTGTATTTGTGAGTGTGGAGGAATCTCAGAGAAAATGATGAATTATAAATGAGTCAGAAAAGATTACATGCATTACAACATTTATATAAAGATCAAAAACACACAAAGACTATTTGTGGATACATATGTATATAGTGTAACAATTTTCTTAAAGGCAGAGAAAGATAAATACAAAATTCAGAAGAGCACTTACCTTTGCAAAAGAGTGAAAAGATTAATATTTCATAGGAACACACAAGACTTCAACATATTGGTCTTATTCTATCAGCTAGGTGGTGCTTACAGTTGTGTCAATTTTATGACTATTTTTCTTATAAATACATTAATATATTATATATAAATTATATAATAAAATATTTTAAAGGTGAGTTATAAAACAACCTGTAAACTACAACACCACTTTAATTTTCAAAATATAGTTCTATGTATAGAAAGCATGAAAGTAGGATATACTCCCCAATGTTAATAGTAGTTACCTCTGGAAGGCAGGATGATTTAATTCTATACAACTCAAAGAAATCAAACAAAATACAATTCTCCTTACTAAATAAAAATATCAGTATATATTTATTCTGATAAAAGTATCAGATGAGGCCTTTAGAATCATGGCAAGAGATAACAGAAGAAGGTATAAGTAGAATAGCAATAAAAGGAACTTAAGATTTAGGCAAAAACTCAGTGCCTCACAGCAACCACACAGTACTTAAAAAAAAAAAAAACCACAACTATTTGTTGAATCACTCCCAGAAAAAAAAAAAAACTCATTTTGAAGTATCTGAAGCTCCAAGTCAGCTCAGCATTACAATTTTAGCAATATTAAATCAAGGCCAAGTTGATTTGGCACCTTTGGAAGAACAGACACTAGGAAAATGTCTCGAAACCACCTTACAATACCTAAACCTAATCCAGTCTTTACAGCATTTTAGTGCAATGCTCTCTTAGGACCTACTGCATAAAAAGCAGCTTATCAATGTTTAACAGACTTCAGTACAATGTTGAATATAGGATTACAAACAAATAGAATCACATGAGGTAAAATTGTTAAGTTCCAGACCATTGGCAGCTAATTGAGGAGAGGGGAATGGAAGGAGATAATTTCTATATTTGGATCAACAAAAGTAAAAATAAATACTCTTTAAAAATCAGAGCGTACATATAAGATTTATGTCACATTATTCCTTAACCTCATTTTAGAAAAGGATTCAAGAAAATGGCTCAGCAGTATAAAAAAGAGCATAAGAGGAGCTGATCATTACACAGAGAAAGGCAGCACTATTAAGTACCTTTTTGTTGTTGTTCAGGCCTAAATTCAAATTTAAAGAATTCTACCAAAGGCTTTTTGAAACAAAAGACTTCTGGCAGTACAGTTGAAGAATACAATGCTTACGATAAATGCCTTGAGGCTTAGAAAGTTGCTTAAAGGAACATCTTAGACAAAATGGAATATTCCTATAATAGTTCCATGAAATCGTAAAAGGATGAAAGGCAAAGATCTTCCAGCAAAACTTCTTTTATATTTCTTTTCAGTCTAATATTGGAAATAATTTTTCCTTTTCATCAAAGCAAACTGCACTTTTCTTCAAGCCAATGTTTCAACATATCATTTGACTTTCTCACTTAAAATGACATTGAAGAAGACTCTGAGAGTGAGAGATTAACTAAAAGAGTATCAGCGAACTAAGATGTTTTTGGAAAACTGCTAGCTAGATCAATTTAAGCATGAACTGGCAATTTAAGTATAGTACACAGACTAAACACCTCCTGCAGCCCCCTCAAGAGGTGAATAAACAAGGGAGGTACTCTGTTCCTCTACACCCAATCTGGAATTGGTTCAATCAAAACCTATTAAAAATTGTATCGAGACTTTTGGTTCCTGGGGTGCCTGGGTCGCTCAGTCAATTAAGTACCTGCCTTTGGCTCAGGTCATGAACCCAGCGTCCTGGGATCGAACCCCCCATCACACTGGACTCCCTGCTCATGGTCTTTCCCTCTCTCAAATAAATAAATAAAACTCCTCCCTCCCCTTGCTCATGTTCTCCCTCCAAATCGATAAATAAAATCTTTAAAAAAAATGTTTTGATGGTTCTTATGACAAGATCAGCTGTCCTAAAATAGTTCAATATTATGAAAAAGTGAAATATAGGAGATGAATATAGCTGCAAATATTTTAGATCAATGATATAACTTTACATTAGAAAAATTATAAAAAGAAAAAAAAATTCTTTTGGTGGCTAGGGTTATCTCCAGTGAACTCCTTCAAGTTTAATCTTCATGGTTTTTATAGGTGGAATTTTACATTGTACTAAGAAAGAACAGGAAAACTTGCTGAAATAACAAGGATTTATTTTCCTCTCAGGGACCTATCACATTCTTTTAAAGGGAGAGGAAAAAAAAAACTAGGTCACTTTTCAAAAACCTGGCTTTAGCCTTTTAACTCTTTAATATACTCAAGGTACAATTCCTTGAATTTGGGGATATGTTTGTTCTTTTGTGAACTAATAAGAATCTACTCTTTCCCCTCACAGTGCCACATCTTCATTTTTAATTATATGCAATTAGATGCCCACAAGCTTTTAGCTTACATATTCTATTTTTTTCCTAAAGATTGGGAAATAATTTACAAAACTCAAGATAGGATCCTCAGAACAAAGAAAAAGAGGTCTTGAAATGGAAAACTGGTTGTCTCAATTGAAGCTCAACATATATATGTATTATAACAAAGTAATTCCTCTCTTAATACCTACCAAATACAGTTCCATTCACATGTTCATGTAAAAACATGCATTAAATGATAACATAGTGAATGCTAATAGCAACATTATTAACATCTATGAGCTGAAAAATATTCAAACAGGAGAGCATATATAAAAATTACAGCATACTTCCCACACTGTAATACTACACAGTCATGAGTACGATATTCAGTTACATGAAATAACATGCACAAATCTCACAGGCATAATGTTGAACAAAAGAAGCCAGACACAAAGGAGTACATCACATATGATCCCATTTATAAAAGTTACAAAAATAAGGAAAATAACCTATGCTGTCAGAAGTCTGAACAGTAGGTTGTCTTTGGAGAGTAAGGACTACCACAGAGCAAAAACAGAGCTTCAGAATTAAAAGCTAAATTCCTAGGAGAGTTCCATGTGTGAAGAACCAGGGAGCTGTCCACTTATGATACGCGTGCCTTTGTAACAATGGAAACACCTACCGTAGGCTTCTTTTAAGTAAATAGGAACCATATTCATGGTCTAAAACTCCAAGAATTGACGATTATGTGAAGGCAAAACATCCTAATACACATTATCTGTGAAAGATCCATCCATTCAGGCAATGGCCAATACTATAGCATTAAAGGTAACACCATGAAATAAATTCAATCCCATTCTGAGTGAAAATAGATCCAGTAACATACAAAAAAAAAAAGTTTCTTGAAGAAGCCTACTACATTTCCAAGTAGACTAGAAAGACCCTTTCTTCTGTGGACCCTTATAAAGGGAAGAGATAATCTTGTTTTTTTTAAAAGATTTTATTTATTTATTTGACAGAGAGAGAGAGATCACAAGTAGGCAGAGGGGCAGGCAGAGAGAGAGGAGCAAGCAGGCTCCCTGCCGAGCAGAGAGCCCGATGTGGGCCTTGATCCCAGGACCCTGAGATCATGACCTGAGCTGAAGGCAGAGGCTTAACCCTCTGAGCCACCCAGGTGCCCAGAAAAGATAATCTTGTTTATGTTTCTTTGTTTTAAAGAAGTGGGCAAAAGTTCAAGGTTGCTGCTGTTGTTCTTTTTAAAGTACTTACTGCTAAATCCTCCTGAAACCTCTTTTGGATGAAAACGTTTTCTTTCTTTTCCTACTGATAACTATAAATTGAGTTGAAATGTCCCAATAAGGCAAGGAAAGTCTCTCAAATGCAAAGTGTTTTCAATGCAGATATCACAAGGGACATATGCCAAATGAAACAGCATCAGAAAAGCATGAATTCAGTAAGAACATTCCAACTTGAACAGTTTATTTTTAAAAATGCTCTCAAGCCAAATGTAAGTTTGCATACATTAAATGCTTTCAGCAATAAGAGAAAGGGTTTTGTAATTCCAATGAGTGAGATCTTTGAGCCAACACAGAACAAAGAATAATTTAAGATTCAAACATTTCCAAAGAGTCTAACTTCTTGGGAAATATTACAGATCACAGAAAAAGATTGTGTTACTATGGAAGAAAAACTACTAATTCTTAAGATGAAAAAATTCATTTAGTATTTGACTTGATTAACTAGATGTTCACATAAAAGAAAACATCCTGAGCATTCAGTCTTCACCCAAGTTTGTAAAAGGAGGTGCTCCGTTTGACAGAGAACTGAAATGCAGTTACATAGTTTTTATGGGACCTAATGAGTAAAATATAATGAGTAAACTATAATGTAGGCATAATTGAACGGTAGCAAATATGTGTCTCAAACAAAAAATATTAAAGTGGTCACAAGAAAAATAAGTAAGTACAGAACAAAATTTTGTACAAAATTTCATTATTTAAAATTTATGATAGATTTTTGAAGAACACAGACTGGAAAAACACAGAAGTGGAAATAACAACCTTTTCTCTCTATTTACATTACACTCAAATTTCTGTTCTGCTAACCCAGTGGTGTAACAACATCATACTACATACATACACATGATATGATTATTAATAATGTCCAATATTTTTAATTTCTGAAGTTTAAAGATGTATTTTTTCATGAATCTTCATTGAATCACACTGTATGATAGTTTGTTGTGTTTTCTTCTCATAAGTCAAGAAAATAGTTCATCCTTTTCTCACTCTATTTTTTTCAGATGCTTCCCCAGAATATTTTAGAAAAGCTGATTCTTATTAAGACCCTATTGTGTCCTTATGGTAGGAAATTTAATGCCAAAAGAAATACACAGAGGGAATCCCTCTTGCCCTTAAAAAAATTCCATATTCGGGGCGCCTGGGTGGCTCAGTTGGTTAAGTGACTGCCTTCGGCTCAGGTCATGATCCTGAGACCTGAGATTGAACCCCGTATCGGGCTGCCTGCTCAGCGCGAGGCCTGCTTCTCCCTCTCTCACTCTCCCTGCTTGTGTTCCCTCTCTGGCTGTGTTTCTCTCTGTCAAATAAATAAATAAAATCTTTTTTAAAAAAATTCCATATCCATGTGTATGGGGGAGATACAAGGGGTGGGTGTATTGGCAGGGGGAAGAGAGTGGGGGTATCAACTACAGTTCAAAGCTTCTAAAAAGCTAGAGACTACCCTAAGAGTAGTATAAAATCATTTTTTTCCAATAGTTGCAATCTCCTTGAGAACATACTCTGTTATTTCTATAAATGCTATGTAAAATAAAAGGTCTGGCACACACAAAATATATCTGCTAGTGACTCAGTGAATGAATCAAGGAATCAATAAAGAATAGTGACAAAGGGAAGAATAGATAGAAAAATTCAATGTGGAATCAGCACATTCTAGGTCAAGGATATCCCTTTAAAATTCGAATGACAAGAAGGGTTCCTGGGTTGCTCAGCTGCTTTAGCATCTGACTCTTGATTTTGGCTCAGATCATGATCTCAAGGTTATGAGATCAAGTACCACCTCCAGCTTCCTGCTCAGTGATGAGTCCCCTTGAGATTCTTTCTCACCTTCTCCCTCTACCCCTCCCCTTGCTCACAGGCTAAATAAATAAATAAATAAATAAATAAATAAATATCTTTAAAAAAAAAACAGTAGAATGACAATGACTTTTTAAAGGGATGGGGGGTCTTCAGGAATGTGAGGCTACCAGGGTATGGCAAGGAGAAGAACAGTGAGTTTATCCTGCATCTCTGCAGGGTGCAGTCTTTTGATGACTTTGAGGATTACAAAAGGTCACAGAAGATTAAGTGAGCCTTGGGGAGGGGGTCATAAAATAATGGGTGCAAGCGGGATTGGCCAGGGACAAAGAGGCCAAGTAAGAATTATGGAAAAAGTTATAAGTGAACTGTCAAAAAGACAATGCAAAGAAAGAAGATATAACACGTGACAGAAAGACTATGGAGGTTAAAAAAGAAGATCCAACACAGTAAAGAAGGAAAAAAATTGTATTTATCCTTTGCACATTTTAATTTCTGGCAACTCCTGTGATTATCTGTAGCAGCAGAAACACCTCTGAGTATTTGCTAAGAGCAGTTTTTCCAGGGTCTGTTCTAGGGACAATTTTTTCCCTGTCACCATGGCAACACTGCCAAAATAAATTATCTGTGCAAAGTTTCATTCCTTACTTCAAACACTTTAGTGGCAAAATACTGGATAAAGGGAATCATTATATTTAAATACGTATGGATTTCATTTTGTATAACAATGCTTAATGCTTTCTGTTTAAAGGGCTTCATGTTGACTTTTTTCTTTGGTTCATTGAATGACTGATTAATGAATACTAGAGTGGATATTTTGGATCAGTTACCCCAAAGGCATTAGGGACCCCTCTTTTCTATTGTTTCCTTTATATAGAGGCTAAAAGCTAAATATTTACCTTCCTAGACTTTCCTACAGCCAAACATAGATATATCCAATTTTCTGCCAAGAAGATACAAGCAGACATTCTCTGACAGGAATATCAGGAAAGATTTTTAGCACAGATAGACTCCTCCAGCATTCTCTCTACTAGCATCCCTACGCTTTTCCTTTCTTCTTTTACCCTTTCTCTTCATATCTTTCTGAAATGTGAATACAGTATCTGGCTTATTGCAGCAATTATGTGAACATGACGATGAACCCACAAACTAAAAAACAGTGGTACAGAAAGATGGAAGAAACTTGATTTCTTACTGGCACATTAGTGCCTAAATGCCCGCTTCTGGATTTCTTTTCATATAAGAAAAATGTATCTTTCTTTGTTTAAGCTACTGATAGTTTTTTTAGTGCTTTCAGCAGAACACATTCCCAAAATTGCCCATCATATCTCAAAACTCATATATACAAAGATGTGTATTACAAAATTTGTATTCTCAAGCCATGAAAATCTTATAATATTAACAGATACTACTTATTGGGTGCTTAATTTTTATAAGGCAATGTGTTAAGCTATTTACATAAATTACCCAACATAAGCCTCAAAGTAAAACTCTGAGATAGATGCTCTTTTAATGAGCTCTTTGAAGTAGAGAAGGCTAATATGCCTTGTAGTATATCTTATAAATACTAAAGCCAGATTAGAACCCAGAGAATTGTACTCTAGAACTAAGAGTTTAACTACCATGTTATAATAGGAAAGAAAGAAACTCATTTACAAATAGTTAAAAGTTTATAAAATAAAATACACTAATAAAAATAATACATACGTGAAATGTTTTAGAATTTTAAAAAGTATGAAGGGATTCTAACTAATGTAAAAAGACATCAATAAAAGGAGATTGTTGAAAGAATACCAACCTTTTCATTACGGAAACTTTACAGATATCTAAGATTTGCTATTAGGATACAATTTTTTTTACTGCTAGTTCAACTGATGAACCAATCTGTACATTATCCACTAACAGACACAATATAACATGAAGTTTACAAACTGAAGTATTAGCATCAGATGGGCTTGGGTTTCAATCTGAACTCTGCCACTGATGAGCCTATGAAAGACAGTTTCAGTTTCCTCTTCTGAAAATGGGAACTCTAGCTTTGTTACCTAGTTATGTTGATGTAAGCACCAAGTAAGTTAACTTCCATAAAGTGGTCTGCACAATGCTTCTCAGATTGTAAATTTTCCACAATCACTACCTCTGGTAATAATAATATCCATCATATTGCTTTTTCAAACATAAACATAATAACATTTATGGCCTGTACATTTTGAAGGATATAAATGAACATTTCTACCTGTGACCTTAGTTTATGCACATGTGACAAATCTTAATGTTTTCAATATTTACTGATTAAAAATCTTCCTAGCATAACAGTTAATACCAGAATGTTTTAAAGTTTTAAGAACAGTATTAGATACTTAAGAAGAGTATCTCTGTCCTTACAAAGCTTTCACTGTAAAAGAAAAAAGAAACTATACTCTACTAGCCTTTTTGCCTTTAAAATTACAAATAACAAATACTATTTTGTAAACCTGTTTTTAAAGCTACTTTAGCATATGGGAAATGTATTCTAGTACAGTGAATCTCAATAAGAAATATACACAACTAAAATGATAAATATAGGTAACTAAAATAATAAATTAATTAAAATAACAATAAAAATAAAGTATCTCAAACTTTCAGGTATATTCCAATGACCTAGTGCTCTTGTTGAACTGCAGATTCTAAATCAAAGTCTAGGGTGGGTCCTGATTTTCTGTTTCTAGTAAGTCCCCAGATCATGTCCAAGCTGCTGACCCATGAACCATACTTTAAATGGCAAGGCTATAATATGAAACTTGGTACTGAAATGCTTAAGTGACAATACACTATAAGAATTTAGAAGTGATTAATTTATACCAAAAATAAATAGGATAACCATGGAGAATATCTGTTTAAACCACCACAACAACAACAACAACAATGTAGGGGACACAAGGAATAAGTGGAAGATAAAAGACAAGAAAAGGAGGGGGAGAGAAAGGCAGAGAGGCACGGCAAGGAATTTGGATGTGTAGCTGGATTCAAAGGGAATAAATCGTAAGGTTATAAAAAAGGGAAAAGAGAGCATAAGAGGAAAAGACTAAAGAACTACAGACTTAATTCTTCTCTATAGATGATAAGTTCCTCACTAAATACTAGACTGACAATTCTGAAGTTGTATTACTTCTTTCAAGCCCTTCTAACAGACTATAATTAACCAGAAAATTGGTGTCCTTTCTAGTAAATTGGACACAGATGTTTCAACGTGCATTTGATAAACTCTCATAAATCCATACATGGCTATATCCTAGAGCGAGATCATAGCAATTCTGCCCAATATTACAAGAGGAGTTTAGAGGTCAGCAAGATCATTTAAAACCAGGCCATACATCTCTAGCAGGTTTTCCATGTCTAAACAGTTGCTCATCTCAGGTCTGAGACATTTTAAGAACATGGTTAAGTCCATCACATGCAATCAGTTCAAAGGCAATTCTGTGTAAGACATTGTGTATAATCGGTGGAGATTTAAAAAAATAATGAAAATGGTTAAAAAATGATGACTACATATTGAGGTTTTTTTTGGTGAGAGTAATTTTGCTGACATTTGTTGCAAGTCTTAAGTTTAAGACTCATTTTGTATAACAGCAACGCAACAGATGAGCTGGAATGCGTATATGTGAAGCTACAGAGTAATTGTTGGAACCAGCCTCTGAGTGTTGTGGAATAGGATGCTTAACTCAAATCAGGTGATTTTCAATATAGATGAAAACAATCGGGAACTAAATACCCAATAAAATATAGACCAGTAGGGGAAAAATGGCAATTACTAATCTAAATTACTGGAAGGATGAATTCATATTCACATTTGATGGAAATACATAAAATGCTAAAAGCTCTAACAACTCCTTGGACACTTTGGGAGTATGAACAAATAGCCTTAATAACAGATTTTTTTTTCTCTTGTTCCTAAGTGGAAAAGCTTTAGTACTCTATGTTTTTGGAAAAGAGAACTTTTCTTTTTTCTCTCTCTTTCTTTTTTTTTTAAGAATTTTATTTCTGAGACTGAGTGAGAGAGAAAGCATGAGCTGAGGTCAGAGGTAGAAGCAGGCTGTCCACCGAGCAGGGAGCCAACATGGGCCTTGATCCCATGACCGTGAGATCATGACCTGAGTCGAAGGCAGACACTTAACTGATTGAGCCCACAGGTACCTAGAGCCATTTTCTTACACATGTATTTATGGTAATCAAATGTATCTACAGTTTACTGGCGTATAAAAATAAAATCATTTCTTTTAATTCCAAGAGTCCATCTAATAATCCTATGGGTTTAGAATAATCTTATAAAGAACAAAAAAAGTGAATGTGAAAAAAAACAAAAACAAAACCACCACAAACCTTGGCAGGCAGTGCAGAATTACCTGGGTGATTTTCTATTCCTCTTCTGCATCCATGACACATTTATGATAATTAGTGAAAGGAAAAGAATACTCCAAGTGTGGGTGTTGCAATACGTTCCCAGGTTCCCATTCTTAACGCATAAGTTATAAAGAATATTACTGACACTCTGAATGAATAAATTAACATATCAAAGTTACACATAAAGATGAGCTTATTGACAAAGTTTATGGCTTAAATGAGTTGTTTCATATTTAAATTGTGCTAATTCTTCCTGACATGGAAGTCCTAAAATGGAAAGATGTGCCCTATCTGCCCTTTCCTTTCCCTACTTACTTTCTTTCTTTCTTTCTTTCTTTCTTTCTTTCTTTCTTTCTTTCTTTCTTTCTTTCTTTCTTTTCTTTTCTTTTCTTTTCTTTTCTTTTCTTTTTTTTGGGTCAGAACCAATGTTAGTCTAGAGTTGAATCTTTCTCACCATGGACATTTCTCTACTTAGTCTCTCAAAAGACTCAAACAATTGTGAGAGGACTGAAGTGCATGATTTTGAAGTTAAATACTGAACTATCTTAGTCCTTCAGCTCATGTAAAGTGTTGTTGGATTAATCTCTTCCACTCTAACACCTTGAAAATCTTTATTTATGAAATACAATATATATTACACTATGTCTATTATATGCACATGTTTCTTAAATATTTTCTTGTTCCAATCACTTACTTTTTTTCAAGGAAATTTATTTTCAAGACAGGAATATTTTGATTTGAATACTACCACCAGAATAATTATTAAAAAATAATTTGACCAAACGTCACTGTGTAAGCACAAGTAATAACCTCACTGGGTGAGTTACTCTGGGTTTCCATCTAAACAATCCTTTTTGGAATTGGCAACTGTCCTTACTTACATTATAGGTATTTTCCTCCAAGGACTGGCCATTATTTGAAAAAAATACACAATGATTAGGTTCTTTATGGATAGGCATATCTAAAAGGAAATTATTTTACATTAATATACACAGACTAATATTACAGCTACCTTGGCTGCACCAAGAGTCCCCCTGAAGCAGAAGGCTTATATGAGCTCTGGAACTGTAAGAACAATGGCCATATTTGAAGGTGTCTCATTAAAGTTTTCTGTTTTTTCTTTCCAACTTGGAAAAAAACATTCCTTACCAGAGAACAAGGATATAAAGCAATGACAGGATTGTTTTTTTGTATAGTACTGAACTGAACACTATATTAATAGGCATTGTCTGACATTCTAGTTTCAAATAGACTTCAATATTTTTCCAGTGAATTCTAAAAAGGATCACAGTGATTATCAAGGGGAATTAAATATTCAAAGGGAATTGATACCTCTTTAAACATAAGAGAATTAAAGTTATTGTTTATCAATCAATCCCATTTTGAAGTGGAAAAAAAAAACTGCATGAGGTATTTACTTGTTAAATAAGCAACCAAACTTCTATCAGATATGTCCAGAACTTTTGGATTTTATTTATACTGTCATTTAAAACACAACAAAAACTGTTCTCAAGGAACTGAAAAAAATACAAAACATTCCACTAAAATTCTTACGGACTGGCAGTCTTCAAAAAGATACTAAAAGAAATGGCAAATGCACTATTGACCTGAATTCAAATTACAACTAAAAGCTCACAGTGTAAAACCAATTCTTTTAGAGAGGGACCATTAGTCTTTGAGAAAAATGTAAGCAAATGCATAATTTGTTTCTGTACAAAAGAAAAGTCACCAAATAATAATGTTCTATATGCTTTCCTTTTATGCTTTTCATGGGTAAATCTTTCCAGAACTCTACTCGTTTTAATTTCCTTTTTCATTTAAATTCATTCTAATTAATATATACTGTATTATTAGTTTGTGAGGTAGAATTTGGATTCACCACTTGCATAGAACACCCAGTGCTCATTACATCAAGTGCCCTCCTTAATTCCTTTCAGCCAGTTACCCCCCCAACCCCTAACCCCTCCAACAACCCTCAGTTTGTTTCCTACAGTTAAGAGTCTTTTACGGCTTGTTTCTATCTCTGTTTTCACCTTAGTTTTCCTTCCCTTCCCCTATGTTCATCTGTTTTGTTTCTTAAATTCCACATATGAGGGAAATCTTATGATAATTGTCGTTCTCTGATTGACTCATTTCGCTTAGCAGAATACCCTCTAATTCCATCCACATCCTTGCAAATGGCAGGATTTCATTTTCTTCATTTTGACACATGTATTTATGTATCCTACCATGTGCCAGGTATTATATGATACGATGTGGGTTAGTGGGATTAGTTCAATCAAGGTGTTCTCAACCATGAAGGACTGGGAATATCTTGTGGACTATGGTTGAGGTGAAACTGGAAGATTGGCTTTAAGAGTTAAACATTTTCTTTATTTACTTATTTTTAAAAATGATGTTCAGTTAGCTAACACATAGTACATCGTTAGTTTTTGGTGTAGTGTTCAACGATTCATTAGTTGTGTATAACATCCAGTAGAGCTAAACACTTTAGTAATTCACTTATTCAGCCAGAAAACCACTGAATTATACCAATGCAAAACTATAGAGGGCCTCTGGATTCGCAGAATATCATCAAGAAACTGATAGGGCAACAGCTGCCTTCCTTACTGTGACCACAGCTGTGAAGAGTGGCCTAACAAGAAAAGCAAGACTAGCAACCTTCTAAAATTTAGGGAAAGAGAAAAGATAAACAAGTCTGTGAAAACAAAGAAATAACATATTTACAACGTTTGCACAGAAAACAGCATCAGATGTTGTTGAAATATATGAGTTCCAGACCTTCTTAGGGTAGTAAAAATACTTTTTCCATCCTTAAAATAAAAAAAAAATAGCATAACCCATAAAAATAAGGACTTTAAGAGGAATGAATATGACATTCTCAACCAAGGTATAGGAAATTTCTCCCTTAAAGGAAAAAACATAAAAAAGAAATGGAGTTTTCACTTAACTGAAATTAAAAATCAATGTAAATGGAAAAGAGTATACACACACAAAATCTTAAGAGTGACTATCTGTACGCAGGGAGATTAACAGTGATTTTATTTTTTATTTTTCCATTTATTATAGGTATATTTTCCAAAATTTCTTAAATAGGCATTACTCTTAAATAAAACAAAAAAATCTAGAAATGTAAAAGAAAACCAAAAAGCTATTAACTAAGACACAACTCAGAAATCACTTGATAACACTATAATTCCATAGTGAATTGACAGGCATTCATTGTAAGTTTCAGAAATGAATTGCATATTTTAAGAGAATTCATTTCTATCATATTTTAAAATAAGTATACATAGACAAATATATATAAAATATGTGCATTTGTAAGGAGGTTAAAGATTTCCCAGAAGACCTGTAAATCTAGAACTGGTTTTATTGGTCAGTGTCTCTGAAGTGGCTATGTGTAGTCATGGTACAAGAAATAGTTCTTGAAGTTATCCAGACCAAAGTATGAGGGTGGGACAAGGGAACGCCTGGCCCAGGTAAAAAAGACAGCAAGCAAAGGTTGGAGAACTTCTGTCTTTATTGCCTTCCCTGGTTCCTCTAAATCACACTTGAATATTCTAATCAGACTAATCTAATCTCTAATCTCCAATTCTACTATTCTTTTTTTTTAAAGATTTTATTTATTTGACAGAGAGAAACACAGTCAGAGAGGGAACACAAGCAGGGGGAGTGAGAGAGGGAGAAGCAGGCTTCTTGCCGAGCAGGGAGCCCAATGTGGGGCTCAATCCCGGGTCTCCGGGATCATGACCTGAGCCGAAGGCAGTCGCTTAAACAACTGAGCCACCCAGGCACCCCCAATTCTAATATTCTAATCAGACTAATCTAATCTTAATTCTAATCAGAGTAATATAATTCTAATCTCTGCCACTGGGTTTCCAAGAATGGGCTGGGCAGGCAAATTTGGGTGAATAGTTGGGAATGATTCCTCAGAGTTGGTCTAGGCTGCATTGTGCTTCCAGGGGAGGAACCATAGGTCAAGCCTGAAGCCAGCATAAGGCAGAATTGTAGCATGCAGTATATTGCCACTGTTCATCAAGGTAGCAAATTTAGCTAAGAGACTTTGGTCAAATCACTTCACCTGTCTGATCCTCAGCCTGTTACCTACAAAATGGGAGAATAATTGTAGCCACATAAGAAGGTTGCAGTGAGGGTTAAATTACATGAAAACTAATATGAGACATTTATCATAACACCTGACACATAATAAATGTTCCCTTCTAGAAGGTGATAATTCTGTACTATCCCAGCCAGCATCCTAAGAACATGTCTTCATTATTTTCACATATTCAATATACCAACAACTATAGACAGCCAAGGTTACTTAATTGATCTGGTTACAGAAATGTGAAGGCTACTGAAAATATTCTGTACACTATGGAAACATAGCAACAATGAGTGGTTAATCTAGACTCTTTCCAAATAGCAGATGCTCTTCAAATAGTTTAACACAGAAGCTTGACACAAAGGTTTGTTGAACCAAAGTCACTTACAATGTGTTTAGGGTTGATCTCACCTTTGAACACTTGTTGAAAACGAGTTAAATGATTTTACCTTTTTGCCCTTTCCTAGGTCTTACACATGCAAATTGTGCTTCTCACTACTAGTTCACATTAAAACTGAAAACTGTAAATTTCCCATTGATCATGAACCGTACATTATTTTTTTTATTTTTATTTTTAGGAGGGAAGGGGAAAAGGAAGGGGAGAGAGAAGTCTTAAACAGGCTCCACACCCAGCATGGAGCCTAATGCTGAGACTGTGACCTGAGCCAAAATGGATGCTTAACCAACTGAACCACCCAGGCATTCCCCAGGAACCATACTTTAACATGAATTAAATCAAATATGCTATTATTGATGGCTGATGAAATACAGTTCAATTTTTCTTCCTAAAAAGTATCTCATTTTTGGTAAATCAACTAGATGCAATAAGGGTTTACTTATTATATTAATAAAATAGAATTGTAATATTTGTTCAATTTTTAAAAATAATGATCTACTATTTATGGAAATTCGAGTTTTTATTGACATTAAGTGTTGTAAACCTTTCTTTCAAAATATATTTTTAAAAAATAAAAGTCAGGCGCCTGGGTGGCTCAGTGGGTTAAAGCCTCTGCTTTCAGCTCAGGTCATGATCTCAGGGTCCTGGGATCCAGGCCCGCATCCGGCTCTCTGCTCTGCAGGGAGCCTGTTTCCTCTGCTCTGTCTCTGCCTGCCTCTCTGCCTACTTGTTATCTCTCTCTGTCAAATCAATCAATCAATCAATCAATCTTTTAAAAAAAGTCAATTTAAAGACAGATATCCTGTATATAAAGCACAGGTGGTAACCAAGGTGACAAACATAAACAAGCTGGGGCTTATAGCACTTATGTCTGGGAAACACTGTGCTATTTTGTATTTTTCCTGAGGTGGTAGAAACAATAAAATAGGTTCATATTTTATAACTTGATTCTTTCAAATGAGCCACAGTATTCAAAGAAACATATTTGTTTGAAAGTCTTATTAGTGTAAATGTTTTAAATAAGAATGACTTAGACAGTCTTTACTATCTTCAAGTAAATACTTATGTTACATAGCAATAATTACAATTTGACAATCAATTAGACAAATTACTAATCAGTAGCAGTCAAATGAAGTGCTACCTAGAACCCCCCAAATTAAAGTGATCAAATTGATGAAAATGAGGGAAAGGTAGTTATTTAAATTGTTACTTTTTTAGCACAGATTTTTCCACCTGCAATTATTTGATTGTTTAAAAACTATATCATACAAATCTAATTACATATAACATAAGAATTCCTTGAACTAATTATTTTATTATAAAGATTTTCACATCTTTGAGGAAATCTAGGAAAAACACATCCCAGTTTACTGCAAGTCAAGATCATTATTCTTTTGCACTTTCTCAGTATTCAAGAACAAAAAGTAATGGGAACAGATTACTTCATTAACTTCTAGCTCCATTTTAGGCAGAATTTTGACATCTTCCTTGTTTTCAGGTTATTGGACTTCTAAGCCTCTTAGTATTAATATTATTTAAAATAATGTGTGTACTTCCTATATATTTTGGCTCAAGTGTAAATATTAAGCAACATTTATAATCTAGAATCTACCTTTCAAAATCATCACATGTTTTTACAACTGATTTTATAGGACATATATTTTAGTAAGCTTTAAAGGCAAACAAAGAGAGAAAGACAACCACTTGTGTTATTCTTTCTTCAAAGCAGCCAAAATTTCTCTTTCACAAGCTGTGTTTTAATATCTGGATGAAGAACTAATTCAGCTCAGCTGCGAGAAGTTCCTGTTCTGCGTGCTTTTCCTAGTCTAAGTCTCCTTAGGGATCACAGTAACTATGGGGAAAAGGAGGTAAACGAGAATAAAGATATAAGTAAGATACTGAAAAAAGAGACTGATGTCTGTTCTGATAGAAACTTGATTGTCTTTGTAAAACAACTCTGTAAGAAAATCTCATCATCTAGCATAGACTGTGAATGACAATGTATGTGAGCATATCCACATGCATTATATTTATACATTGTATAGGATGTGCATCATATATAGTTCCACATTCAAGAGTAAAGCGCAGGCGAAATAGCATCTGCTCCTTTAATGAGCTTCTATTTACATGTTCCAAACTGCTAAACTCTCCCCTTTTCAGACATTCCAAACAAGCTGTGGTCATTGCCATTCTTTGGAAGCCAATAGATGGCATTGTTGTATCAGGGAGCTCTGTCCTGCCTTCAAAACACAAGATGTTCCAACATTATCGAGGTCTCTGTGAATTTCCCCCAAGATCTTTATAAAAGACGTTTGAAAATCCGTATGAAGTTCTCAGCCTCTATGATTTTGACTTGCTTTTCCACTAAAAGTGGAGAGAAATTGGGTTATTTCCTTCCTGAGTTATGTAAAAGTCACAGGATCAAATCTTTCAACCTTCAACATATTCTAATTTTCCACCTTATTCTTTTCATTTTATTTAAACCCTAACCATAATCTTTGTACCAGCTGTAGAGGAGAGGCCTGGCATTCTACAGCCTGGTTTCTAGCTGAGAGAACAGCAGCCAATTCTATAATGCTGTAGGTCATTTAGACTCAGTGAAAAACCCATTTATGTTGAATTAAATATAGTTACCATTAACTGCAAATGTATGGTCAACATTTTTGGTCATTTTTACTTTAATGAAAGTAAAATGTCTTTTTTTGCCTCCCTAGAGATGGAGTCAGATTATATAAGCATGTAAGTTCTAAAAGTCATCAAACTTTTAAAACGGTTGAATTCTCATTAAATCAAGGGGGAAGTTTTCCTCTCAGTTTGAGCTTTATTAAAAAAGCATTTAAGGGCTTCTCCTACTTGAACTGCTTTCTTCCAATGGGTATGCTTTAGGGGAGAGTTTGCAATAATCTAGGGTAGTGGGGGAGAGGCAAAGAAAATATGAAGAAAACACAGAATTCAAGTATGTCTCACAAATCTGCCTATTTCTTCTAAACTTTCAAACCAGCTTTAAGAAAATCATGTTTCAAACCATTTAGTTACCTGATTAATAGGACGTATTACTGAACAGTTAAAAAGCCAAAACAGGGAAAGGGAAAAGAAACAGAGAAATAAAGAAATTGAGATATGCATCCCAGAATGCTACAGAAAGCAGTGTGGAGATCACCTGCAGGCCACTTAATTACAGTTGTACTCTCATCACAGTGACTGCTCCTGTTGACTCCTAGTCTCAAAACTTAAGGCTTCCATCTCCCTGGGATGAAATGAAGACAAAGAGCTCAGCAAACAAAGCCACACAATCTGTTTTGAGCATACAGGTCTCCCCTCATCTTTACCATAGCAGTTCACTATCAACTAGGGCCCAACAGAGAATGCAGAAAGGTAGAGAGCAGTTGCCCTCCATACTTTGCTACTTTTAAGTAGAAAAACTAGTAATGACTATGAAGGAACTACAGAAAAAGATTTCAAATTTCAATTAAAACACACGTCTGGGTAATCTAAGGTATGTCTACCTACTCTAAATCCAATAGTGTTTAATTCTACCTTTCCACAGCTCTCCTCTGTGCTGCTCCCTCCCCATACAGAATAATATGGGAAAAATAACCAGTTAAAAGCAAATAATCCAAATAAGAACATTAATAAGATGCAGGTGCACTTCTAGGACAAAAGGTACCAATATCAATTTGCTCACAGGTAGGACTGATCTCATTTTCTCCAGGGAACAAACATTTTTCCCTGACAATTGCTGAACACTGAAGCAAGACATTGCTGAAGTCTGTAGAGAATAACAGTATTGATTAAAATTTTCAGGGCCATAGACTAAGACTACAATGCAGCCTGTTAATTTTCCATAAGGATATTCTATAACCTTTGTTGCATTAAATATAATTGCTTGTTTATTTTGATTTCATAAGCAAAGCACTATGTGTTAGCTCATAGTTATTTAAAATCTACATCTTCTGAAGACAATTAGGGTTTTTGACAATAGCCTACTACTTTCTTCACTTAATTGTGCAACAAAAACCACATTTATGTCCCAGTCACTTTGTAATACACCCCAAGACAGACCTATATAGTGAAAGCAAAGAAACGATTTAACATTAACTAAATAATTTTTTATTTTTATTTTTTTTAAAGATTTCATTTATTTGACAGAGAGAAACACAGCCAGACAGAGAGGGAACACAAGCAGGGGAAGTGAGAGAGGGAGAAACAGGCTTTCTGCCGAGCAGGGAGCCTGATGTGGGACTCGATCCCTGGTCTCCGGGATCATGACCTGAGTCGGAGGCAGTCGCTTAACCAACTGAGCCACCCAGGCGCCCCATAACTAAATAATTAAAAAAAAACATTTTTTTCTTGAATAATCTCAAATTGTCTGACTTTCCTAGAAAACAGCCTTGACCTTTGGATAACAAAGGTTACAATAGTGAAACCAGTATATTTTAGACAGATTATTACTAGGTACAGAATGCCGAAAGGGAGACATAATGTGCATGCATCTTAATAGCTTTATGACAGAGCCAAGCAAGGAAAAAGTGCTATGAAAACTCTCCAAACTTAAAAATAAGATCATCTGATGTACCTGGTCAATTACAATGTGTGAAAAGATATACTGCAGGGGAATAATTACGGACATATTGTGATGATTTGTTAAAATTTTCTCTAGATGTGTTGGTTTTGTTGTTAAATTGTTTGTTATTCACAAGTGTATTAAGAAAATCTCAATACAAAAAGAAAATGTGGCATTTATTCGTCTTTTTATATAGCAATGATCCCTGGGTCTCTAGCAACATCGATTATAATGTAGTCTGTTTTAATGTTTCTACTTAGTTTAGATAAAATGGTGTCCTCTGTAATACCATCAAAATCATGGAGTGCCTGGGTGGCTCAGTTGGTTGAGCGACTGCCTTCGGCTCAGGTCATGATCCTGGAGACCCGGATCGAGTCCCACATCGGGCTCCCTGCTCAGCGGGAAGCCTGCTTCTCCCTCTCTCACTCCCCCTGCTTGTGTTCCCTCTCTGGCTATGTTTCTCTCTGTCAAATAAATAAAATATTTTAAAAAAATCATCTTGAATGACAGCGTTAGTTCATATTAAAATTTTCTCTAGGCTACTTGAGCCACAGCACACAGTTAGAGGTAAAAAACTTCTGCCTGGTAATTTAGAAACTTTATACCACTGTCTTAGCTACTTTTTGAGTTATGCACCACACTAGTTATAGTTAGTATTCTTTCTTAATATTCTCATTTAATTAAAATCTATTTCTCATAGCTTCCATATTATCCATGTCAGAGTAAGCCTTTCAATCTAGCTAAAATACTGAGCTTTTTCACTACCGACCTGCTGAATATTTCATAACGGCTATCATATTTCCCCTAAAAATTCCTTTTCTTGCCCTACTTTAAGTATTCTTCATATGGTAAGGCGTTGATACTCTTCACCATTTGCGTCACTCTACCCAGGACATTTAGTACCTTGTCAATAATGCTTTAACAATTTCTATCTCTCAAGTTGTAAAGTAGAATCTGGTACCAAGAAAATCGAGTTATAGTTGGATTAGAGATCAAGGAGAACAATATTAAGAACCCAGAAAACATGGATTATGAGTAAATTGGGTAAGGATAAAAGGAAGAAGGATGAAAAGGAGAAAGGAAGAAGAAAGCAAGACAGCAAGTAAGAAAACACTTGGTATATGTGTCAAGTCTCTTTTGACACATTTCCCAACATTAGCCATTATCAAAAATATGAGGGCGCCTAGGTGGCTCATTTGGTTAAGCGACTGCCTTCGGCTTGGATCATGATCCCGGAGACCCGGGATGGAGCCCCACATTGGGCTCCCTGCTCGGCGGGAAGCCTGCTTCTCCTTCTCTCACTCCCCTTGCTTATGTTCCTTCTCTGGCTGTGTTTCTCTCTGTCAAATAAATAAATAAATCTTTAAAAAAATATATGAGCCCAATTCTACCTTGAGTTTGCCAAAGAAAAGGAGCTAATATTGCCATGTAGGTTTCTAAAAGGGCTTCACACTTACTCTTTAGATATCAGACTTCCTTTTCTCCCAATAATTTATATAATCTGGTATAAGAGAAATGGACTGAGAAAGCCATAGCTCATGAGAAGTTGCTCAGATGGGGACTGGGGCGCTCACAATTTTGGAGCATAAAAACTAAGGCAACACACTAAAAATATATTGCTTAACTTTGATTTTACATGCTCCTGTGTTTATTCTTAAAACAAATATTTTAGGGGGCACCTGGGTGGCTCAATTGGTTAAGCCACTGCCTTCAGCTCAGGCCATGATCCCAGAGTCCTGGGATTGAGTCCCACATCGGGCTCCCAGCTCCATGGGGAGTCTTCTTCTCCCTCTGACCTTCTCCTCTCTCATGCTCTCTCTCACTCACTCTCTCTCTCAACTAAATAAAATCTTTAAAAAAATAAAAATAATGAAAATTCACTAAGCAATTAGGAATATCAATGTTGAGTGAAAGTGACTTTTAATTACTGTGTATTTTGTTTTGAGTTTAGATTACTAGAAACTGGAGAAAGTTAATAAATGCCTCTAGATGGAATGATGCACTGATGGCTCCTGAACCATATCAGGCTCAGTGACTGATTTGTTCTCTGGAGCCCCTCTAACATTTTATCTTAAAAAACTGTCAAATATTTAATAACTCAGAGATTTCATTTGCCATATACTTCATAATTGGGAGGTTTCACATACGAATCCTTACTTCAGATTCTTTACAAATTTAGATGATCTGAAAACATGGGGAGAGCACTGCTAGAGAGCCACAGACAGCTGGAGTATAGCTGCCACATGTAGCTGGTTTTTTCCCCAGTTTGACACATTGTCTGCCCATCCTTGCTGTGTACTGTATTATACACATTACTATTTCGCCATCATAGATATTTCTTTTTTTTAAAAGATTTTATTTATTTATTTATTTGACAGAGAGAAACACAGCCAGAGAGGGAACACAAGCAGGGGGACTGAGAGAGGGAGAAGCAGGCTTCCCGCTGAGCAGGGACCCCGATATGGGACTCGATCCAGGGTCTCCAGGATCATGACCTGAGCCGAAGGCAGCCGCTCAACCAACTGAGCCACCCAGGCGCCCCCATCATAGATATTTCAATGATGTAAGCCACCAACGCTTCTCAGTCTTTCTCTGGAACATTCAACATTCACATTCCATGGGCATACCCCACTTTTTTTTAAAGATTTGTTCATTTATTTGAGAGAGAGAGAGAGAGAGATTGAGAGAGCACATCCATGAGAGAGAGAGAGTGGGAGGAAGGGCAGAGGGACAGAATCCCATGGAGATTCCCCACTGAGTGTGGAGTCTGAGGTGGCCCTCAACCTTCAAACCCATGTGACAATGACCTGAGCTGAAACCAAGAGTCAGGCACATAACCAACTGAGCCACCCAGGAACTCTGAGCATTTCCCAGTTTTAGCAGCAACCATACACTGACTGTGTGGGCGGCCTTGGGCAAACTTCTCTGATATTGAATTTCCCTAACTGCAAAACTGAACTAATAGGAGCACATATTTCAAAGAAGATTTCATAGATGCAAAATTTTAGAAAAATGTCTATCACATAGCAACCTCTACTGTGTTTGCTAATGTTCATCTCCTTTCTCCCTCCTCCTTTTTCTTGTCATCATCCTCACCCCTATTGCCATAGCTCTTTAACATGAACAATTGCCAGTTGTCACCCTTCTGTAGAAATGACCAAAACACATCTATCTGCCTTATCTAAATTGATTCTGAAATTTCTCCAAGTTCTATAGAAGAAAATATTATATCTTGGTACATTATATGGTTATCCTATGTCATCTATTAAGAGGTATTGTCATTTTATAATTCTATTATGATGCTATTAGTCTATTCTAATAAAATTCTATTATTTCACCAAGAAAGTTAAGTTTCTCAAGTGCAGGGTCCTTATTTATTTATACATCCCTTTAATGTAAGTGGAAGCTCAATATATACTTACTGAATGAATAACAGGTCACTGGCTTTCATCAGAACCCAGATAATGGCACAAAATGCAGAAATAAGCTCTCATCATCTGTACTTCTTTTTTTTTTAATATTTTTTTATCTATTTGAGAGGGAGAGGGGTTGAGGGAACGAGTCGGGGAAGGGCAGAGGGAGAAGCAGACTCCCTGCAGAGCAGGGAGCCTGATGCAGGGCTTGACACTGGGCTCAATCCCAGGACCCTGGGACCATGACTCGAGCCAAAGGCAGACACTTAACTGACTGAACCGCCCAGGTGCCTCCATTATCTGTACACTTCTTTTAACTAAATCAATTAGGACTCCCCAGATTTTTTTAAGTTAATACATAAGTAAAAATTCTCATGTACAAATATCCTAAAATAACATATCAATTTAAAATCCTTACCTTAAATGAAATAGCCATTTTTTGTTGCATTTAATTGCGTATTTTCCAAAGCAGACTTCTTTATTTTGGAACCCAGATTCAGTCCTTTCTATAAAATGTGATTATTTGATTATACTTAGCCTGACACGCTTTCTCACTGGTTGTTTAACTATTTTAACAGGTTAGTTTTATTTCTGTTAAAAAATGAAAAAAAATCATAACTCTATTCATCTGAGGACTGTTTCATCCTAGATTATGTTCTATAAATGAAAAATATAGTAAGACAACTTGAGTATAATTACATACCCCTTTTCATTAGATTGGCAGGTATAGGTTTTAAAAGAGTATTATTTTCCCAGGGCTTGGGAAAGCAGAGTTGGTAATGAAATGTGCAGTCATGCCCCAATTTCAGTGCTCCCATGCTGAAGTCAGCACATAATAGCTCAAACAGAGGCGAGAGCTGAGGTGCAAGCCTGTCAAAAGCTAAAGCAGGGATTATCTCAGCAATGCATCCATCCCTTTGAAGAAGGCTCCCTTTGGTAGCTTTTCAAGCAGTTGCTTGGCTACCTGTTTCCCAACAATATGAGTGGTCTCTCTCTTTCCCTCTGAAGACAGAAGCATGACTTTAGAAGGTGTTTTCCTGGTAACTCTCTTTGCTTTCACAGATTTTTTGCCAATTATTTCTTGAAATAAATTCTCAGACTGTTGTCTGTTTAGAATGTTTTTCTAAATCACTAACTACATTCTATATCCCCACCACAGGACAGGGTTATCATGTTCTTTACTACTATCTTAGTATTAATCAGATTGTTATCCACTAAGAACATTAAAAATCATCTACTCTAAATCTTTCTTCCCACAGATTATTGTGGTACCAGGAGAGCTTAAGGGGTCTTCCCACGTTCTCTAGGCTAATTGTTGGCAAGAGAAGCCCTCAAACTTTCTAGCACACCACACTAGCCACTAATGCATAGATAAGAAACACCAAATAAAAATATGCCCAGCAGAAAAACTTTGACTATCCAAGTACATCCTTCTATATTTAACTTGGGCAGCCCCTGACTTTGATGCTGGTGATGACTATGTTTAGGGATTTATTAAAGCACCATGATCTCCTAAACATTATAACTGCATGCTAAATGGGTTTTCTAATTTGGTCAACTAAAACGGGATGGGCTGAATCTTTTATTAAAAGGGCTTGCTGATACAGGCCCTATTTGCTTTAGGAAACTGTGCATCTTCTGGTCTTTAGAGTTTCATTCCCTGGGATTATCATGAGGTTAAATACGAATATATATGATAAACGAATCACTACTACATAGAAAAATAAATACAAGTTTTCCCAATAATATTTGCATCACTGCCAAACACTGTTTCACCCCCTAAATACTTTCCACTTTCCTTTTATTGGTTTCCATGTAAGTAACCCAATACAAATCGAAAATCTTCCTGAGGAAAATGATACATGAACATTCACAAATACCAGAAGAGTGATTATATAACTGTTATTTTCTTCCGAATATATAGAAGATTTAGCACTGTGTTAGGTTCATAGAGATTATTTTATATAAATTTCAATATAAATCTAATTTATACATATACTTATATATTATATATTTATATATTAAAATATAAACTCAACTCTATATATATAATGTTGAACGTAAGTATTTTTTCTAAGAATGTAAAGAACAAGCATATGTTACATTTTCTTTATATTTAACTTACTCCCAGATCAGGTGTGCTAAAACCAAGAATTCGGACAGATAAAATTCCTCCAACTACACATGAACATCATGAGGAGAACATTAAGGAGACAATTATACAGCTCTGTTTACAGCTGTGTACTGACTCATAACAACTGCCACAATCTTTAAACATGACAGAATAGGATTCTAGGTGTGGGTAAAAGCCATCTGACCAAAACTTCATGTTCTTTGGGTATTTGATTTGATCTGGACAGATTCCACAGACCTTCAGCAACATTTCATGGAATGGACTGTAGAATTTTCAACTTAGAGTGTGTTGTTGTCCAAAGTCAGACCATCATTTGGTCTCAGCTGAGTGACAGGTAATGACTGCAATATGGTTGCTGTGCCCCAAAGTAACTTTTTATCAAAGTATACTTTAACGCTGCCCTGTGAATGTTTATAAGTTATATATTTTACTAGGTTAAACTCAGCAAAAGCTATTGCAGCTTCATTATAACGTTCTCATATTTTTTTAAAGAAAAATGTTACTTTTGAATTTCTGCACAATATCGGAGCCATAACAAATGATTACACAATCAGTCTTTATGCATGAAGACATTATGAACAGCAAAAACATTTTGGTTAAAAGTCAGAGGCTGCAGATTTTACCATTATTTCCAAGTAACCTTCACTTAGAAACTACTTCTAACAATGAGTTCATAAGAGGGCTCAGATTCAAGTTATATTTATGGCTGTGATATAGTGATATCAACATTTTATTTTCAGAAGATGTTAGTGGCTAATTAGCAATGACTTATTATGAATACATTGATGACAGCACCGTAATCAACAATTTAAAGTTTGGTGAAGCCTATTTGAGAAATTCCATTTTAGAACCTGCCCTATCTGTTATAGAGCTCTTATAAAGACATGATTTCTAAGAAGTGTATTATGAATAGGCAGTCTGCACTTCAGATATCCACAACAGATCTTCTGCCTCCTATTTGGACTCCCCAAAGAGAACTGAGACATATCATTGCCAGTAGAAGAAGGTCATGGCATACCAGATCCACTTCTTACATGCTAGGAATGCAGATGGAGGTCTGAAAATTTTCAGAAGCAGATGAAACTTCTTTTTTTTTTTTAAAGATTTTATTTATTTGACAGAGAGAAACACAGGCAGAGAGGGAACACAAGCAGGGGGAGTGAGAGAGGGAGAAGCAGGCTTCCCACCGAGCAGGCAGCCGATGTGGGGCTCGATCCCGGGTCTCCAGGATCACGACCTGACCTGAAGGCAGTCGCTCAACCAACTGAGCCACCCAGGCGCCCCGCAGATGAAACTTCTAAAGTCAGAACTAAACAACTGGAGACCAGAGCACTAATCTTTTCAATATGTGTGTCATTCTTAATTGCTACACTATCGTACATTCTCTGAAAAAATACAATCAATGACTCAAAGAAATTAACATCTTGCTCTTAAAGAATGAGCCATATTGATCAAAAAAAAAAAAACCCAAACAAACAAAACTAACATGTTTCCAATGTCCTTTTCTAGGGAGCAAAAGCAGGCTGCTCCCTTGGATAATACAGATTAACTCTTACACAAATTAGGCCGAATATTCAGGCCAGAAAGTACCTGTTATAAAGAATGATAATTGAGGGGAAACAGAACAGCCCTTGAATATAATATAAACACATTTTGTGTGCTTTAGTGACTCTATCTTTAAGTGCTGTTTTTTGCTGATTTTAAGTGAAAAGTAAGGTTAAGAACTTTTCTGCATGCATTTATATCAGAACTCACATTTCCCTGCATCCTTCCTCCTTCCTGCTTTAGATAGGAATGAACCTTTATCTCCTTCATAGATCAAAGTCCCTTACTCCTTTGCTGTTAATCTGACTCCTCTCTTTTCAGGTGCTGGTTCTATCACATCTAAACATTCTTCCCTGTATACACATGCTTCAAAACTTACCACAGGAAACAAAACTAAACCACAGAATAAAGAACCTAAAGCAAAAAATAAAGACTCTGAACATCACCCCTCTTTTCTTCACTATGAGAATTCTTAGAAGATTGTTCATAATTGTTTTACTGGTCTTGTCACTTCTCCCCCAATTGTCTTTCATCTATTTGCATATTTTTACTGAACACGCTCTCAGTAAAGTTGCTCATGAGTTAATTCTCAAATCCAATGGATTGTTTAACCTTCATCTTCCTTGACTTCTGTGCAACACCTGGCCTTTTTAAATACATGCCTTCTTGACTATCACCTTCTTTACATTTAGAAATAATACATTTTTCATGTTCTCGTTCCTGCCTTAATTATTCCTTCTCTTTTTCCTCTTACAGTGATTTTTCCTCTGCTGGCCCTCTCGATATAGACGTGAATGCCAATGGATATTTTTGCTTCATCTCCTTTTCAAATCAAATCTTCCCTAAACAACCAATAATTTCACTGCTCCCTGTATGTTCATAATCTCCAATCCATGTGTCCAACCCACACCTGTCCTCAAAGCTTCAAAGCCATGTGTCCAACTTCCTCTTAGATACATTCACTGAAGACATGTGCTTCATTTATTTTTGTGGTCCCCAAATTTAGCCCCATGAATAGCATATTTTTGGCCCTGAATACTCATTGAATGAATAAATGGAGGACAGTCTCCTTCCTTCTGAAATTTTAGATTTCTGGTTATAGCACTCATATATCTCCCATGATAGGCCCTTGTACAACATGGAAGAAACACCCACGGCCCAGAAAAACCTCTGAGAATACCATCAGTTCATTCTGGCCATTCATCAACAAGTCGTCATGTATGTTATACCCGATCTTAGGTAATAATGTTCTATACATCAGCAGTACTTCTTTGCAAAATAAATAAAAATAGGGTGAATGTATTTTCTAATTGTGATGCCCTTCTTATAAAAATATATTTTCAAACTACTTGATATATTAAATTCATCTTCATTTTGGGGGGCGGTATAACAATACCCCTCTTGAGTTGTGAAAGTAACTATTTTGTGAAGCTGTTAAACTACTGAGTAAATAACATGGCTTTTGAAATTATCATAATTACACAGATTTATATAACAGATAATAGTATCTTCAATTATTATAATATTTATATAAAATGCCACATGTGGAGTTAGTATTTCCTTTATTCATCAGCTGTTTTTTTTTAAGATCCTTCATTTATTTATTTGACACAGCTAGAGAGGGAACACAAGCAGGGGGAGTGAGAGAGGGAGAAGCAGGCTTCCCGCCGAGCAGGGAGCCCAATATGGGACTCGATCCCAGGTCTCCAGGATCATTACCTGAGCCGAAGGCAGTCACCCAACCAACGAGCCACCCAGGTGCCCCTCATCAGCTGTTTTTTATCATCATGGTCTATACTCAATATAAGGTAAATAATAATCTAACATTTCTCCATGGAATTTTGACAGGGAGTAAACTGCTATCATGAGTAAAATAACTTAACACTTTAAATCTGCAAAGAACAAAATGTGCTTCTGATTACATAATAGCTAATTGATAGACCACTGATCATACACCTTTTCTTGGCCTTCAAATAGAGGTCATGACCTTATTTTTCTTTGGATAAACAAATTTATAATCATATGTAGTGAGGATTCCATTTACAGTTGTATGAAGAGATAGGGACCCTGTCAAATGGCTGAAATACTAGTTATTCTCCTCAGTTGCCTTAACTTTTTAAGCCATGATAAACAAACCTCTCTCTATGCTTATTGTTCATTATGTTGAAGTTCTGCAAGTCTTATCTCAGATGGTTTTTCTTATTTATCTACATTCTTACTCTCCTCCTACTCCAAGCTCAGTCCCTCCTGTGGATTAGTCTATACTTTAAACTATATAGTATTCCTCTCTAGATTTGTTTTGTCTGATAAATTGCTCCAAAATTATCTGTTGTCCACACAGCAGCCACCATATTAGCTACCATAGCCTCTTAATACATTCTGGTTTGCTTCTTACTATTTATTTCATCTCACTCAGTAGGTCTTGTCATTTCTCACTGGACTAATGCAACAGTGTTCAAACTGGACTTTTTCTCCCTTAGTCTTTTCACCCAATTGATTCCATAAACTTCCCTTAAAATGACCTAATTTTGAGGCTGTTAAAAAGCCTCCAATGCTTTTCCATAAGCCCTTAGGATACAGTTCAAATTCTTGAACATGGTCTTCAAAGCTATTCATTGTTATCTCTATATTTACTGTTTTATTCACTTACCACTTTTCCTCTCTGGAATCAAGATGTCCTGAAAAGTCTTTTCATAGCAGAACATATTATACCTTTATAAATTCTTCTCACATTATCTGGACTGTCCCTACCTGCCCTGCTCCTCCCCCATTGACTGTCCAGAATACCCACAGTAATATACAGTAATCCTCCAGGATTATCTCATCCATGAACTTTTTCCAAATCCACAACACTGCTACAGGTGGTATGTCTCCTTTTTTGTTTTTAATATCCCTTTCATACACCTAAACAATCTAATTTTTACATTATAGTTTAACTAGATATTTCTATGTCTTCTCCCATGAAACATGCTTCAAAGGAGAGAGAATGCTATGGATTTTGAGATTTCCCAAGACTAATGAAGCTTAAGCCTATGGCATATGAATAGAAATGTTTGTTAATGAATAAACGAATGAATGAAATAAAAACTATCAGAAAAAAAATACAAAACAGAGCTTCAAATATAATGAGATTTCATAAGGGACAGAGGGGAAAAATTTCCTTTCCTGGTTGAAAATTATACCTAGTTATTTTAAGTAAAGAAAAGTTGCCTGACATAAGTTATGAAAATATAGGAGAATTTACCCCAGGAGAAATGCTGAATTTGTGATAAGCATCATGGGAATAAGAACTGTTTGGAGCTAGGCATACACTGAAATTCTCTTTCATCTTTCTGACCTTTTCTCCTGTAGGAGATTGGTAAATACTTTTTTTTTAAATAAAGGAGAATAGTATAGAAAGGTTAAGAAGATAAATTAAGGAAAAGATTATCAGCAATATATAGTCTTAATATCAAATATTAAATGAAGTCAGAGTCAGAAACAATGAATATGAAGGAAAAAGTATTTTCTTTTGAAGATTAGAAAAGAAAATAACACTTGTAAGCATTTTAGTATGATTTTTTAAAATAAAACATTTCAACTGATTTAATCCTTTCAAGCAAAAAGAAGAGTTGGATGTCTCTTACTTTAAATCGAAAACATAGTGAGGAAAGTAAGATAGGTGGAAAGGGAGAGAGGGTGAAAACTGGGCCTCGTATGCCAGTTATCCAAGTTGTGAATGCAAAGGAAGAGTTCTTGAAGGAAATTGAAAGGGCTCCTCCAGTGAACATCCTAATGATAAGTAAGCAAAACAGCCTTTTTGCTGATATGGAGACAGTATTAGTGGTCTGCACAGAAGATGAAACCAGTCCCTTAAGCCAAAAGCTAATCTAGAGCAAGGCCCTGACTCTCAATTCTATGAAGGCTGAGAGAGGTGAGGAAGCCATGTAAGAAAAGCTTGAAGCCTGCAGAAGTTGGCTCATGAGGTTTAAGGAAAAAGTTCTTTCCATAACATCATTGTGCACAGTGAAACAGCAGGTGCTGATGGAAAAGCTGCAGCAAGTTCTCTGGAAGAGCCAGCCAGGATCATTGAGGAAAGGGGCTGCGCTCAACTACATTTTCAGTGTAGATGAAACAGTCTTCTTTTGGAAGAAGATGTCATCTAGGACTTTCATAGCTAGAAAAGCAAAATCAATGTCTGCCCTCAAAGTTTCCAAGGACAGCCTGACCGTCTTGCTAGGGGCTAATGCAGCTGGTGACTTGAAGTTGAAGCCAATGTTTATTTACCATTCTGACAACCCAAGAGCCCTTAAGAATTGGGCTAAATCTATTCTGCCTGTGCTTTAAAAATGAAACGATACTAGGATAACAGAACATCTGTTTAAAACATAGTTTACTGAGGGGCATCTGAGTGGCTCAGACATTGAGCATCTGCCTTTGGCTCGGGTCATGATCCCGGAATCCCGGGATAAAGCCCCACATCGGGCTCCCTCCTCAGCGGGGGGCCTGCTTCTCCCTCTCTCACTCCCCCTGCTTGTGTTTCCTCTCTCGCTGTGTTTCTCTCTGTCAAATAAATAAATAAAACCTTAAAAAAACATAGTTTACTAAATATTTCAAGGCTACCATTGAGACCTACTGTCAGAAGACTCCTTTCAATATATGACTGTACATTGGCTATGCCCTTGGCCACCCAAGAGTACTGATGGAGATGGACAATGAGATTAATGTTGCTTTCATGCCTGCTAACACTATATCCATTCTGCTGCTCATGGAACAAGGAGTAATTTCAACTTCCAAGACTTATTATTTAAGAAATATATGTCATAAGGCTAGGGCTGCTATAGATAGTGATTCCACTGAGGGAGCTAGGCAAAGTCAATTGAAAAACTCCTGGATAGAACTCACCAGTCTGGATGTCAGCAAGAACATTCAGGATTTATGGGAAAAGCTCAAAATATCAACATTAAGAGGAATTTAGAAAAAGTTGATTTTAACCCTCACAAATGACTTTGAAGGGTTCAAGACTTCAGTGAAAAAAGTAACTGATGTTGGTAGAAACAGCAAGAGAATTAGAATTAGAAGTAGAGCCTGGAGATGTGACAGAACTGTTGCAATCTCATGACAAAACTTTAATGGATGAGGATTTGCCTTGTACAGATGAGCAAAGAAAGTTCTTCCTTGAGATGAAATCTACTCCTGGTGAAGAAGCTGTGAAGACTGTTGGAATGACAACAAAGGATTTAGACCATTACATAAATTGAGCCGATAAAATCGTGGCAGGTTTGAAAGGATTGATTCCAATTTTGATAGAATTTCTACTGTGGGTAAAATGCTATCAAATAGTATCAAATACAGAGAAATCGTTTGTGAAAGGAAAAGTCTATCACTGTGGCAAACTGCAACGTGGTCTTATTTTAAGAAATAGCCACAGCCTCCCTGACCTTCAACAGCCACCACCCTGATCAGTCAGCAGCCATCAAACTGGAAGCAAGAGCCTCCATTAACAAAAACATTATGGCTTGCTGAAATCTCAGATAATGGTGAGTATTTTTTTAGCAATAAAGTATTCTAAATTAAGCAACATATATTATTTTAGGCATAACACTAGTATACACTTTAGGGACTATAATAATAGTGTAGACATTACCTTTATGCACTGGGGAAAAAATTCACTTGATTTGCTTTATTGTGATATTCACTGTATTGTGATATTTGCTCTATTGTGATACTTGCTGTATTGCAATATTTACTTTACTGCAATGGTTAGTATATAGACTTCAGGTAGCTTTTTCTTCTGTGCATCAGTTCTGGGCATTCTCCAATACAAGGATAAGTGCACTTATTTTTTCTTTTTAACAAGAGTAGAACACATTTTGAAGATAACCATGTGTATCCAAATAGTCAGTCAATGGGTTCATTTATATCACTTTCTATGTAGAAGTTGAGCAAAACACTTCATCCTTGAGAAAATATTACTCTTGAAAAACATTTTCAAGGTTGGCCTAAATTTGAGAAGAAAATGACAAGCCTATGCCATAAATTCAACATTTTCTTAGGTGTCTTTTTTCTGAAGTTTTCTTCAAAATCTTCTGTTTAGTTAGAGCTAAAGAATATCGTATTCTAAAATCGAACAGTTAAATACTCCTTCATAAAAATGTACCATTGCTCTTTTTCCACCAAAGTAATTTTTGAATACAGTAGTTAACCCCTTCAATTAAATAGATACATTTCTCATTTTCTTCATCCTAGTTTGTGAGCTGTTTCTATTTAAAGTCACATAACTTTCTGATAAGAAAGAGATTACTGAGGGGCGCCTGGGTGGCTCAGTTGGTTAAGCGACTGCCTTCGGCTCAGGTCATGATCCCAGAGACCCGGGATCGAGTCCCACATCAGGCTCCCTGCTCGGTGGGAAGCCTGCTTCTCCCTCTCTCACTCCCCCTGCCTGTGTTCCCTCTCTGGCTGTTTCTCTCTATCAAATAAATAAAATCTTTTTTTAAAAAAAGAAAGAGATTACTCAATAACTTCACTGTCTAAGAGGTGAAGTGCTTTCCACATCTAAGTATGCTTGTATTGTTACACAGAAACCTGATATTTGTGAGTTCCCATTAACTCGTAAATGAATTTCCCTAAAGAGTCTGGCAGACTGATTATACAGGCACAAAATATAACAACTAGAAACAAGACATCCTCCAAATCAATCTTCTCATTCTATATAGATAAAACCTAAAGGTAGTATTATGTCTAAATCCTAACATTTTTGAAAGAGAACTATGACTTCACCAGTGAGTAAAATAAAAAGCCCGATAATACACAGAATCTAAAGGATCTTGTTTGCCTGGCTTCAAATCTCTGATGAACCATCTGTTCTAAAAATCTCCAATTTTATTAGAATCATGTCAGTTTGATTTAGTTTGAGATTTAGTTTCAATGAGAAACGGAAAACCTCTCTTCAATGATGAAGTATAAATATGAGTGAATAATCATGATCACAGATGAGAAGCAACACAACGCAAGTATTCTAAGTTAATAATATAGATAAAATGTTTGAAAATAAACATTAAAAATTCTGCTTTTTGATTAACTACAGACATACTTGTATATCATAAATAAAACTACACAAATTGTTTGAATCACAATATAATTAGAATATTGTTGAACTCACACAATTTTAAATTATAAGAACAGTATGTGCTTATTAATGAAAACATACAAAATAAATCTAAAGAATATCATAAAAAATACTATCATCCATGCCCATGTTTTTCTGTAGGTATTTCTATTTTAATAATCCTATTCAATTTTGCTTAAAAAAGTAAATATTTAGCGCTCAATACAGCTCACTAGAGATTATGAAATCTGAAGAAAAATAGTAAATATGATCTTTTGTCTAAGATGCTTACAAATAAGTTAGGAGAAACAATACAAAGGAAAAAGAATCCCAAAACTTATAATATGACTTCAAGATACATTCTACCAAGAAAATTCTGTAGTGAACCTATGGAAGGAAGTACAGTTATAGAAGGAATCAGTTTCACTCAGGTGGGTCTAACGCTATGCTCTGAAGCAAGATGGTGTATGGATGTCTCATCAGTAAGGGGTAATATGACAAAGGCATGAGGAAGGAATAAAGTTAGCAGTATGTCCTAAGGAAATTATAGGTAGGAGAAAAGTGTCTTCTGATTCAGCAGGAGTAGCATCAAAAGAGAATACTGGATAAATGATGAGATATAATTCTAGAGTCTCTGAAAGGGAAAAAAAAATGGTATAATCAAAGCGGAGTGATTAAAAGAATAGTTTGGTAACAGAATGCAAAATAGCCCAGAGTATGAAGAGAAAAAGAGTCAAGAGACATGTTAAAAATTATTGCAATAAATCAAACCTATCAAACTAAAGGCTTAGTGAGCAACAGTAATAAAATTTCTATAATTCCTATGACCTAATGATATGTAGTAAGATTAAGATTTTTTGAAAACTAAAAGTGTGATTTTTTTTTTACTGGATGCCTGTAGGAAGGGGACAGGAGACACATATAGGTGAGGAGGACACATCAGTTTCCCTTACTTATGCTTCAGTTCAGAAATAGTATGTTGCATAAACTGTGAGAAGCAGTGAGGACATATCTGTCTTCACTGTGAACATTAGGATGAAAGAGCTGTGCAGATGAGTTTGGAATGGCAGAGCTTATCACAGTTTACAAAGCAAACTCATGTGATTAAACACAGAGTCAACTTCCTTTAATCTCCCAGGCCTTCCTCTGTTTTTATAGGCCAGCTTCTGGGCCCACCCTAAAGAGGGCCTGGTCACCCTACAATAGAGAAAGAGCATGTACTTGGAATGAGAAAAAGGAAGATAAGGTAGACACTTTCGGGGATGTATTTTGGCTGGGTAATCCAGGGAGATTTAGATGATCTTAACCAAACTGAGAGAATCTGAACTCTGAATTTTACTGACTTTCAATTTCAATAAGCTAGCAGAACACCCATTGGGTGGATTCTGCCATTAATCCCCAAGAACCAGCATAAGGTGTGGGGATCCATTTCCTCTGAACTGCATGGTGTCATGAAAGCCACTTCTCCATACATCAGATGCTATTTTAGAGAAAGGAAAGGAATCTCCAATAAAAAAGCAGTCTTCAAATGAGACGAAAAGCTAAAGAGACTGATTAAACTGAAGGATTAGAATGAGTTTAGATCAGGTAAGATTACAATTAGTTTATCTCATACCCAGAGGAAAGGAGAACAGAACAATTTGTGAGAATAAAGGACTCCACACCGCTCTCCTCATTTAAGAATGAAGTAGCAGTAATTTGAGATTGCGTTACTAAACCTGTAACTATGATTTTCCTTTTATGGTTACCGCACGTCGGTATCATAAACCAAAGATATTAAGAGTCTACAGAATAATTTTCTTTCCTGGAGAGAGTCAGAGAGTCATGGAGTCAGAGAAATCCATGTAAGTGGGGGAAAAGGTGGGTCCTTGAGCTGCATACAGTTCTACCACTTTTGGTCCATAATAGTTTCTTCTTTTTTTAATTTTTAATTTAATTTTATTTTTTCAGTGTTCCAAGATTCATTATTTATGCATAATAGCTTCTTGAGTTAACTTTGCTGTTGTAGGTCACTGGATGGGAATCATACATTTCAAGAGAAGTTGGCTAGGAATACAGGCGAGATGACTAATAAATAGACTCTCAAGTCGGTGAGACTCAGCATTCAAATGTTCTAAGACTATTCTGAAGACAGCAGAAAGAAGAGGGAGAGTGTCAGCTGAGGAAAGAATTAGAAAAATTGGTAAAAAGTACTACAGACAAACAAACTGCAAAAAGACATAGCTTCCCTTCATTTTTAAAGTTACCAAAAAATGCGCCTACAGTGCTAGGGGATTTACAGCATTTTTTCTGTTCAAACAACCAAAGTATTTCATTTATCCATATCATTCTTTCCATTTCTAGTATCACTGTCCTATCTAGGATTTCATCTCCCCTCACCTAGAATACTTTGGGAACTTTCAAATTGGGATACTAAGCTCCAGGCTTTCCAACCAGATTATGATAATCTCCATATGGACTGGACCACATTAGGTTTATGTAAATATGTGAGAGCTGTACCCACACTCCCTTTCTTTATTCTTAACAGATACTCTTAAGTGATTCAAATGTTCTTCAGCACAGCACACAATAGCTTTTATTGATTTATCAGGATTGTCAAACAAGTAAAAAAATATTTACCACTTCTGGACCGTCACTTAATAGGCCTAACTCAACGTGTATTGAAATACTGCAAAGACCTAAAGTGGAATGGGGTATACATGAAAAGGAATTCTTGACGATAGCTAGGAATCAGATTCAGAAATAGAACACATACCCAATCATTTCTAAACCTGATACCTAAACCCAAACCAAACCTCTAGCTAAATTATTTAGATTTAATCATTAAATGAAAGTGGATTCCTAGGACAAAAACAAGCAATTCCAGAGAGAATAACAAAATATGCACAGAAGAACTGAGATGACAGAGCATATTTAGCATCACTTGCTTGTTTTCTGTTATTTGCTTCAGTTTATAAAATCTTAAAAATATAAAAAATATTAAGCATTCAATTTCAGCAGGGAAGAAGTTCTGTATCCTGCTCTGTTTGAGGTTATAGAGAAAAGAGACTTAGGCAGAGATGCAGTTCCACAGAGTTGGAGAAACAAACAAGCAAACACAAGTAATGGCATTTCTCACTTAATGGGATCCTGAAGGAACTATGAATCACAGTGTCACCCTCCCCACATTAGGACAAGGGATGGGCCTAAGAATGAAGCTCAGCCAATCAGACACTCCTCCGGCAATTTGCAGGGAACAGTTAGAACAGCTTTATCTTGATTAGAATGTCTTAGAGAGACTATTCATAAAACTGTATTATTGCATGTTCTAGAAATGTCCTTTTCCTGCTCATCCTTGAAGCCTGTGATGGACAGCAAACGAGTCTATGACTGAACCAATGTCCTTCATGTTACAGTCTATCTTCTCTATTAAGGTAGGCAGACTCAGGTTCTCTTTTCTATAACCCAAATACAAACACCAATAATACAAATGAAGAACTCACTTATGATAGAGCAATTTCAACAGAATTACCTTGTAGGAGTTCTGAAGATATGAAAAGATTTAGATGTTCTTTCTCAATAATATCATGTACCTCAAATCTCTTCAATACATATTGATATGATTTTTAATTTTTCATTTGTTTAAATAATATAAAGTGTATTTTAGGGACTGATACTGATTTCTGATTATATCTGCTAAAAATAAATACTATTCTCCGCATAACTGTAAAATCCTGAGTTTCTCTGATATGTAGTTTAGATATGTAAAGACAAGTAAGATATCTAATTATCATTAAGCTATCATTAACTTCATGAGTATTTTATTTTATTTTATTTTATTTTTAATTTATTTATTTAGCAGAGAGAAACACAGCTAGAGAGGGAACACAAGCAGAGGGACTGAGAGAGGGAGAAGCAGGCCTCCCGCCGAGCAGGAAGCCCAATGCGGGGCTCAATTCTGGGTCTCCAGGATCATGACCTGAGCTGAAAGCAGTCGCTTAACCAACTGAGCCACCCAGGCACCCCATAACTTCATGAGTATTTTAAAACCTTTTCTGTACTGAAATCATGTATCACATATTTTCCACTATCCTTACAAATTATCAGCCACCTATTTTCCAGAATAAGTACTGAGCATCCAGCAAAAGTATGAATAACTCTGAAGCATTCATATATATTTTCATACTTGCTTGTACCAATCACATCCTCATTCTACATTAAGGAGGGCCAGACTTATGTGAACACTTGTCACATTGGTGTGTGAGATCTCAGGCTTGAGGAATGAACAAGGGAAAACAAGGCATTGGGAAAAGGGAAGCAGGATCCAGAGGAATTGGTGCACAAAATGAATCCGAATGCACCCCAAGATCATGTAAGACAACTGATGTCCACCTGTGTTGGGACCATGTTTAGTACTTCAGCCTCTCTTCCATTTGCAGTGCTGCCAACTTCTCAAGTACCAGAAGAGGAATGGTGGAAGGTGTTAATTAGGGTGCTGAGTTCTTCTGCTTTGAAGAAAATTATAAACACTCTAAGGCTTATACAATAAAGAAAAAAATTATGGGTCTACAAACAGTGTAAGTCAGGCAATAGCCTACTCATTCTGGAAACAATCTTTATCATTTTAGTGCTTTTGATAATTAACAGTAGGATGTCAAAATGAAAGATGTCGGGGTGCCTGGGTGGCTCAGTTGGTTAAGCAACTGTCTTCGGCTCAGGTCATGATCCCGGAGACCTGGAATCCAGCTCCACATCGGGCTCCCTGCTCGGCAGGAAGCCTGCTTCTCCTTCTCTCACTCGCCCTGCTTGTGTTCCCTCTCTGGCTGTGTTTCTATCAAATAAATAAATAAAATCTTTTTAAAAAATGAAAGATGTCTCTTTTTTTTGGAGGGGGGATTCTAGCAGTCTTGACACTACTTTAAAGGCTACTTAAAAATATAAAGAAACGTGCTTTGTACTCTACAACATTCAAAATTATTTTCCCCAAAGATAACAGAAAAATTCATACATTTCAAAAGAATCCAATATATGGCTAAGCTTCTATGCATGGTTTACAACCCGTGCACTCCAAAAACACTAATTCCTGAATTATAAGAGATATGAATTGGTATAGGACCAGATGGTCATGGGGTGATCTGGTCTTGAGCAATGCAAGAGCTATTATCTCTAATAAAATTTCACTCTTACTTGTAAATCTACATGCCCCATGTGTTAATTTCATGGTACCATCCATGATGGATAGCAGGGCTATTACTGGTAAGGAAAAGAGAATAATTTTAAAAGTACCCTCTAGCACAGGAACAAAGGTAAGAAATGAAAATTAGTTACTATAAAAATATATGAAATGATAAAACTGCATGACAGTTCACAGATTTCTCTGAAGAAAATATCAACAATGGCACAGAGGTATGTGTTTATGTGTGTGTGTGTATGAATGTACATCTGTGTGTGTATGTGTATTCTGCAAGAAAAATCTGAAGAAAAGAAGGGTATGGTGGGTGAATGTGTTTAATGTGCCATTTAGTGACCCTGGCAAAAATCTGCTGCTGAGGATACCAAGAGAATGGACTAGAATAGCCACTGGAAATCATTTATAAAAGATGTATATAAATCTCAACTATCAAATTGAATTATTACCACAGGTACACATCAATATATTTTTCTCCTTAAATTTCTTTGGAAGAAAAGGACTCACTTTAAAACAACCTGCACATCGGATTAAGCTCCCCGATATTTACCACGATTCTCTCATCATTATGGCAGAAGAAACACAAAATTAACTTTATTTCTTCTAAATGTACATTACATTATGTAAGTAGTAGATAATATTATTAGTAACATCTCAAAACAGTTCACTATGTACTTTAATTTTCTCATTGCACTAAAGTGTACAATTTCAGATGCATCTTATATATATTTCCCAAATTAGAATACATTTCCCTTACAACATGGACATCATTAAAGCAATTTACCTGAGCTGGCTAAGCAAAGAAAGTTGGGTTGCTGAATCTTAACATCTTTGCTATTTTCATAAAGAAAAACTAAAACTAAACATACTTGTTGGGGAAGAGAGGAGATTAAGGAGGAAACATGCTATTGTATGGAAGAGAAAAGCTGTCTTCTATCTAGCTATTTTTACCCAGCTCTGACCTACCTTGACACAAATCATTACAATAAAATTTTAAGCACCATGCCCTCCAATCATTCAAGATACAGCCACAGTTCCTAAACCGGTCATTCTTACTGGTTAAAATTCTCTCTGGCTTTTCTTTGTCTATAGAATGAAGTCCAAACTTTTGAAAATTATCCTTCCCCAACCCATTCACTAAACTTTCCAAATGCCTGACGTCGTCCGCATCTCATGAACAATATAAGCACTTTAATTATTTTATTGTGTCAGAAATGGCTTTTTAAAAAAAGATTTTATTTATTTATTTGACACAGAGAGAAATCACAAGTAGGCAGAGAAGCAGGCAGAGAGAGGAGGAAGTAGGCTCCCTGTTGAGCAGAGAGCCCGATGTGGGCCTCAATCCTAGGACCCTGAGATCCTGATCTAAGCCAAAGGCAGAGGCTTAACCCACTGAGCTACCCAGGTGCCCCAGAAATGGCTTTATACCTTATCCAGCATACTTGGAGAATCCTTCCCTGGCTTTTATAAACTATCTCAAATGACTTCTCCTTCCCTTTTTCTTTGAAGCTTTTCTAGGCAGTCCTTGATCTTGGTGTTTCTACAATACTTTGGAGGTATCTCTCCAAAAGTACCTATGAAAATTTATCATAGCAGTTTGCTTTCATGGCTGTTTTACTCTTTTGACTGAAGAACCCATTGCTCACCCACTTATGAATTCCCAACATCTGGCACAATAAAAGGAGACTGGGTAAAAACTACCCAAAGACTAGAAGGTGGAAGAATGTCTTGCATTAAAGTTTGTCTGGTTTCAGGAACTCCACTGGAGATATACACAAAACAATTTGAGTTCTTAAAAAATTACATGACTGACAGGAATGAAGGATATATAGAACTCTGACATCAACAGTTTCATTGCTTAGTTTATCTACATTGATAAAACAATTTTACATGGATCAGGCTAATAAAAACTATTATGTATTCTCATTAAAAATATATTGAAAGTGTATAGGGTTAAATAAAATCCAATAAATTGAAATCACTAAATATGAGAACAGTTTGAAAATTCTTATCTATTACTCAAAGCTATAATTCATTAAACAATAAGGTCTGTACCCTTTAATTTTCTATTGATTATGTCAAGCAGCTAAAGGGATAATATTCAATTAATGATTTTATGATTCCTTATTTTTATTACCAGGTTAAACTTATTACACATTAGGGATTATTATTACATACATGTATTATTATATATTATGAATTGCTTAATACTTTTTAAGAATAATCCATTACCTATAATCTTGCAACAGGGATGCCTGGGTGCCTCAGTGGGTTAAGCATCTGACTTTTTAAAAAAATATTTTATTTATTTATCTGAGAGAGAGAGTGAGTGAGAGAGAGCATGAGAGAGGAGAAGGTCAGAGGGAGAAGCAGACTCCCCGCGGAGCTGGGAGCCCAATGTGGGACTCGATCCCGGGCTCCAGGATCATGATCTGAGCTGAAGGCAGTGGCTTAACCAACTGAGCCACCCAGGCGCCCCCCTCCCCCGTTTTTTTAAGCATCTGACTTTTGATTTCAGTTCCATTCATGATCTTGATCAGGGGATCGAGCCCCCTTCCCTTTGCTCAGCTCAGAGTCTGCTTGAGGTTCTTTCCCTCTGCTCCTCCCCGCCAGCCATTTGCACTTGTTGGAGTTTGCATGCACTCACACTCTCTCTCTAAAATAAATAATCTTTCAGTTTGTCTCCCTCTCTGGTTTCATCTTGTTTCATTTTTTCCTGTCAAACCAGAAGAGACTTTTTTTTTAAAGATTTTGTTTATTTATTTGACAGACAGAAACACAGCTCACGACATGAGCCCATGGTAGATGCCCAATGACTGAGCCACCCAGGTGCCCCAAGAGACTCTTAATCTTAGGAAACAAACTGAGGGTTGCTGGAGGGGAGACGGGTTAGAGGGATGGAGTAACCTGGTGAAGGACATTAGGGAGGGTATGTGTTGTAATGAGCACTGGGTATTACGTGAGACTGATGAATCACAGATCTATACCGCTAAAACAAATAATAATGTTTTTTTAAAATTTTTATTTATTAACATATAATGTATTATTTGTTTCAGGGATACAGGTCTACGAATTGTCAGTCTTGCACAACTCACAGCACTCACCATAACACATACCCTCCCCAATGTCCATCACCCAGCCAACCTATCCCTCACAGCCCTCAGCAACCCTCAGTTTGTTTCCTGAGATTAGGAGTCTTTCAATATTACATCAAAAACTAATTATGGACTGTATAGTGACTAATATAACATAATAAAAAATTATAAAAAATAAATTTAAATTCAATTAATTAACATAAAATGTATTCTTCCCCAGTCCCAGGAATTAGTCCCAGGAATCATTAGTTTTTGATGTAGTGTTCCATGATTCATTGTTTGCATCTAACACACAGTGCTCCATGAAATATGTGCCCTCTTTAATACCCATCACTGAGTTCAGCCATACCCCACCCTCCTCCCCTCTAAAATCCTCAGTTTGATTCCCAGAGACCATAGTATCTCATGGTTTGTCTTGCCTTCTGCATGGAAGGCATTCAGAGAAGGAAGGGAAAAATGAATTTAAATCTTAAAAAAATCTGTAGAATTTTGAATGTGACCCAAAAGGATACAGTTTTGCAAAACTGATGGCCTATTATCTTAGCCAAAAAAAATACTGACCACATCTAATATGGTATACCCAATGTTCAAGAATTAAATGTTCTTACCATTGTAGGCTTATCAGAAATTTAATATGGAGACTGTGCTCATTTTAATGCTGAATTCTCACATTTTTACCTTTAGTCAGGATGACTTACAGATTAATTAACACACATGATAGAAAGAAAGGACAAATAATTTCTTTAAATGATTCAGTGATTTCTTTGTGCCAAATTACATACACCTTTAAAAGCTGAATTGTTATCCTTTATTTTAAAAATAAAATACATTGTTTAATTAAAAGTAAATAAATCTTTCAAAAAATTTAAAAAAATAAAAAATGTGGGAAACTGAAGTGGAGTAAATTTGGAGTAAATGTTTCCAAGTCCACATGACATAGTAGCGAAACAAGAATCCAAACCCAAGCAGTTGGATACAAACATTATGGTACTGTCTAAGAATGAAAGATAATGAGGGAAAGAAAATCACATGAACAGCTGTCCTTCCCACCCTGTGATCTGATTCATAAACACTGATATTTGTATTCATCTTAAATTCTAGCTAGACTCTTAAACAAGTAAGTGGAACATTTCAAGGATGAAAGAGTTTCAGCTTAAAAATGAAGGACTATTTTCTTTCACTTAACTTCAACAACCACTCCATATTCAGTGGTGATTGAGAAGCTAGCATTTTCCTCATTTCACCAAGACCTTGTGTCTTGAGCCCTTACTATCTCTTAATATCAGTCAAGGATGTTTGGAAAATATTATTTTTCCTACTAGCAGTATGAAACATACAGAAATATATAACACTTAGGTGTTTTTAGTATTTATTCAACAGCATTTCTAAAAAGCCGTTAAAATATGACACAGAGGGTTTCCACTTCTAGAATGGCAGTATGAGTAGCTCTGTAGTTCTACTCCCCAGGAAAGAACCATAACTGGTAAAAATTATTAAAACGCACACACAAAAACAACCATTTGAATTGTCCTAAGGGCATATAGCAAATTATCCTATAAGATAGAACAAATGAATAAACATTTATTCAAGAAATTCCACTGAATTGCAGTAAGAACAAGGAGAATCTGTGGCACTTGAGTAATTACCTACTCACTCCCTCCCACTTTCACATCTCAGCATAATGATGGCAGCCTCAGTCTCAGCAGGTGTGGACAATAAAGTGGGGCAAATTTACTCCCCAAGTCCTAGTCAAGGGCTATGGTATCTCCCCAAGATCAGTAGGATACCAGAAATTCTCAGCCCCTGAAGTTCTATGGTGCATGTTACAGAGGCTAAATTCCTGATGAGTGCTGCTGAGAGAATGGGGTTCTTTTCTTCTTCCATTCACCTCCCACACAACACACACACACACACACACACACACACACACACACACACACACTCAAAGGACAGAGGCTCTACTGCAGCTTTGACATGCTGAGAATCCTGGAGCTGGGCCCTGATCACACTCACCCCATCTCCTTCACAGGGCAGAAATTCCATTCTGGAAGAGGTAAGCAAAGAAGACCAGACTATAGGCCCTATCCAGCATACAGGTCACAAAGCAGATAAGGCCAGTCCACAAGAAGCAGCCTATTTGTCCTGTCCCTGGGGTGGCAGCAGCGGCTCACAGATTTTGCCCAAGGGCAGAATTGATCACTAAGAGAGACCAGAAACATTCTTCAGATAACTGGCTTCATTTTAAACAGAGAAGAGGGATATTCAAGCCTAAGAGTATTCTTGAAAACAATGGATGCTTTGGTGGTAAGCATTAAGAGCAATAAGCTAAACCACTGGGTAGCTAGTTTACTACAGAAAACCAGGGAAGAGATAGAATTAAGAGCCCTTCTGAGTTCAGGAAAAAACTCAAAGACCTGCCTCAAAAGCTGTCTTGCAAAGGGGCAAGAGTTAAAGTGAAACAGAATGTAGACTGATTTATATCTTCACATATCATCCAAAACAACAAGCAATTAGCAGACAATTAATGGAACCTAAAAACTGGGCCTAACCCAGCAGAAGCAGACAGTTTAACAGAGACCAGGGAAAGAGACAAATACTTCCTAAAACTCTTGTCAACCCAGAGTGACTATCACATGCTTAAAAAGCTGTACCCTCTGAGGAGTGGCATAAGAGACTTCATACTGTGGGAGAAATGCACTTTTAGTTCAGCCAATAACAGGACAAATAAACAAAAACAACCCCAGAGGGTGTTTGAGGGGTATCACTCAACTATCCCGAGTTGCTATCACATATTATCTGAAATGTCCAATTTTCTTCAAGAAAATTACATGCAAAGAAACAGGATAATCTGTCCCATACACTAGAAAACTAAGCAGGAAACAAAAAAATGCCTGTGAGAAGGACCAGATGTCAGATTTAAAAAGTACTCCAAGCAGCCACTGTAAATATGTTAACAATCAAGGAAAACATGTTTAAAAAATGCAGAAATATATGATGATAGTGTTGCATCAATTAAAGATATCAATAAAAACAAATTAATAAAAACAAAAATTATGGAGTTAAAAATTACAATAACTAAAATAAAAAATTGGCTAGAGTGCCTCAAGAGTAGATTTGAACTAGCAGAACAAAAAAATCAGCAAACTTAAATAGTTCAGTAGAGAATATGCAATCCCAGTAAAAGAGAGAAAAAAGAATAAATAAAAATTAACAAAGACTTAGAGAGAGTTGGGGCACCATTAAGCATGCAACACACATGTAATAGAAACACAAAAAAGAGAGGAAAGGAGAAGACAACATATTCCCAAGGAAATAACAGTCAAAAACTTCCAAAATTTGATTTTTTTAAAAGATTTTATTTATATAACAGAGAGAATCACAGCCAGAGAGGGAACACAAGCAGGGGGAGTAAGAGAGGGAGAAGCAGGCTTCCTGCCGAGCAGGGAGCCCGACATGGGACTCGATCCCGGGTCTCTGGGATCATGACCTGAGCTGAAGGCAGTCGCTTAACCAACTGAGCCACCCAGGCGCCCCCCAAAATTTGATTTTTTTTAGAGAAAAAAACGTTCATCTATACATCCAGGAAGCTCACCAAACTCCAAGCATGATAAACACAGGGACATCCATGCACAAACACACAAAAATTCTGAGAGAGGGATTTATGAAAGTAGTAAAAGGAAAATAACTTATCACCTGGAGGAAATTCCAATAACATTAACAGTTCACATCTCAACAGAAACTAGGGAGGCCAGAAGGCAGTGGGATAACGTATTCAAAGTGCTGACCGAAACAAACTACCAACCAAGAACCTTATATTCAGTTAAAAAAATCTTTTGAAAATTAAGTTGAAGTAAAGACTTTCCCAGACAGACAAAGTCAGAGACAATCTGTTGCTAGCAGAACTGCCCTAACAAAAAATACAAGAAGAAATTGTTCAGGCTGAAAGTGACCCCAGATGAGAAGCTAAATTTCTCACAGAAAAAATAACGGCTACCAAAAAGGCAATATTGTAATTATAAAAGACAGTAAAAAGGCAAAATCCTCCTTTCTTACAACTGATTTCAAGGCAATTGAAGAAAACAACACTTTATATGATTGTACTTTAAGACCTCTAATATATATATACATAAATATTACATAATATATTTGAAAATAACAAAAAGAAGGTAGGATGGGAGCAAAGCTGGAATGAGGAGTAAGAAAATGACACCAAAGGGCAAACTGTACCTACAGGACCAAAAAATAAAAAAAAAACAAGAAATGGTAAATAAGAAAGTTCATGTAACAAACTCTATAAATATATACTCCCTGTACTTTCTTCTATCAGCTTCTTTAAAATACAGCATGAGTTTTTCTCTGGCATAAACTTCAGCTCCCTCTCTGCTGTTTGTAATAGAACCTCAGGGAGCAGAGAGTAAGAAAAGAGACAACCAGACAACCCTTGGCAAAGGGTTATCAGAAGGGAATGTCTTCTTCCTCTTAATATTTCCTTGGAATAGTATACTAGAAAAATACTTTCAGCCTTTTTCCCATCTCTATCTGAATCTTTCTTGCAGAAGAAGAAAGGATCGATCTGATTGGCAAGATGGTAAAATTCTAACATTCATTGATGTCTCTTTCATGACCAAGCAATTGTGATTTCTTTTCTCTGTCTTATTTGCAGGTGTGAGGTAATGATTTCCCATACAACTGGCTGTTTATATGCCTTCCCCACATGTTCATCTTTCTGTGACTGGATCTCAAGGATCAATGGAGCAGGTCATGGAAAGCCATATTGTGGTAGTAGTTCCCACAGGAAAAGAGGCCCATATAGTAACTTCAATGTTTATATGGTTAAAAAAAATTAACGATACCTGAAAAGCTATCCCCAACCACCAACTAAAATATACATTAAAAAAAAAAAAACAAAAAACTGGGCTTCAAAAATATAGTAGGGCAAATGACAAATTGAGGAAGAACTTTCATTACTGAAATATTAAGAGTTAAAATGAAAGAACACAATTCTGAATTATGTATAGCTTACCCTCTGGAAAGGAACTACCAGGATATTGTCAAGAATATAAGTCTCCATTACTCGAGTATACATAGTATACAGCACTACGTTAAGCACAAATCAGCGATTTACTCCCCTGATTCATTAGAAATACTGTAGTCTCACTTCAATTTTGTTTTCACCTCTTCCCTTTTTCTTTCTTTTTAAAAATGAATTTATATATTTATTTGAGCAAAAGAGTACAAGCAGGGGGAGCAGCAGGTGGAGAGGGAGAAGCAGGCTCCCCACTGAGCAGGGAGCCTATTATGGGACTCATCTCAGGATCCTGAGATCATGACCTTAGCTGAAGGCAGACACTTAACTGACCGAGCTACCCAGGCGCCCTCACTTTTGTCTTTCTGTATTAGTTTCTCTATTCCTACATTGATTCCAATATTCTAATTGAGAGGTCAAACATAGTTGGAAAACAGAAGTGGATGGTTGATCATATGGCATGCTCAGATAGGTAGGCACTTCAGAAAAAGCACAGTAAGTATATATAGAAAGAAGAATCTACAACAGAGCATAATGGGGATATATACTTCCCTGTGTAGCACCTGTACAGAAAGTACAAAAATTGGTTAAGCAGTTATAAATGGTTATTGAGATTTCTTTTTGGTTATTTAAGTCTTCATTTATTATTCTCTACTGTATATATTTAGAAATTTCCATAACAGAAGTTTAAGGTAAAAAAATCTATATGCAGAATCCTTCTTTCTAGTGTGCTTAGAAGATATGGTAGTTTTATTTAAAAACCAAAACCAAAACCAAAAATCCTCCACATGTATGAGGAAAGCAGTACTGGGGAAAGGTTGATAAAGAACCAGAAATTGGTTTAGATTGTAAAGCTCAATCTCCACTCGTGAAGACAAAAAAGAGAGTAAGGCTCATGCATACAAACTATTGCCAAACACGGGGCCTGCACAGAACTCTTTTAGTTTAAGGTTCAGGGAGCAGAACAAGAAGGTGTCTATAGAAATTTTCTGAATCTATATGCATGCAATGATCTCCAGGCTTAGAAAGCTAATGAGTCTGATTTTTTTCTACAGAAACCAGAGAGAATTTTAAAGAATGTCCTTGCCATCCATGAAATTCTAAACTGCATGGCCTTGATAACAAACTCTAGGATGGGTGTGCCTGGGTGGCTCAGTCCTTAAGCATCTGCCTTCAGCGCAGGTCATGATCACAGGGTCCTGGGATTGAGCCCCGCAGTGGGCTCCCTGCTCAGCGGGAAGTCGTCTTCTCCCTTTCCCACTCCCCCTGCCTGTGTTCCCTCTCTCACTGTGTTTTTCTGTCAAATAAATAAATAAAATCTTAACAAAAATCTAGGGTCAAGAAAACCATAGAGAAGATGATGAAATGAAGGCAAAAATTAAAAGGGAAGCTTAATGAAGTAAAATAAGAATGGGATAAAATCCCCAAATGTAATGGATGGCTGAAAACACACCACAGAGTTGTAAAGAGAATATAGATGATACTAAATCAAATCAGTATAAAATTTTATTGATTTTATTATTTCTTCACATTAAGCACACCTCCAAGTACTGTTAATTATTACTTTAAGAAAATATCTCTACATATTTTATGTTCAATTTCCATTGAAATATCCCTATTCTAGAATTTTACCCTTTCACAACTAAATCAGTGAGGCAACCATTTACATGGTCTCAGACATTAATGCTTAATTATATACTTTCTTGTATGAATCTTTAACTGATTTATATGTATCATTATACATAATTTTTCCAGAGAAAATTTCATTGATATTTCATTACGGCACTCTTCAGTGTTAAGAAAAATTATCTAACACTTGGAAACAAGATCTTTCCAGGAAAATCAAATGCAGGCACTCCTAACTCTAATGTGGTATAACATCAAACCCTGCATCTGTTCAATTTAAATATAAGCATGCTCATCAGACCAGGTGTTAAAACACTTCCAGAATTATTGTTCAATGGTTCAGTTAGTATTAAATAAACATTTGCCTATCATGTTAAGTATTATATTTTAACAATAAAACTACTGTTTTATTGTTAAATAAATATAATTAAAACTATGGGTTAGCTTTCTTCAGAGATTAAATTAAACCCATGGGGCACCTGGGTGGTTCAGTAGGTTAGGTGGCTCCTTCGGCTCAGGTCATGATCCTTGAGTCCTGGGAATCAAATCCCAAGTCAGGCTTCCTGCTCAGTGGGGAGTCTGCTTCTTCCTCTTCCTCTACTCTTCCCCTCTCTCACTCCCCCCTCCAGCTTCTGCTCATGCATATACTCTCTCTCTAAAATAAATAAAACCTTCTAAAATAAATTAATTAAACTCATATTTATCAAAAAGCTGCTGCCATAGTAAAACATTTCATATATACAATTGACATATTTAACTCTGTCATAAAAATCTAAAACACACTCTTAAGCCAATGTTTTTAATTTCATCCTAGGTCAAAGTAACCCTGCATAATAACTACATATTAAAAATAGTTAATGTTTTGGGGCACTAGGCTGGCACAGTCAGTTAAGACTCTGACACTTGGTTTTGGCTCAGGTTGTATCTCAGGGTGTTGAGATGGAGCCCCACGCTGGGTTCTGCCCTCAGGGCGGAGTTGGCTTAAGATTCTCTCTCTGTCTCCCTCTGTCTCCCTCCCACTTATGCTCTCTCTCTTTCTTTCTCTCTCTCTCTCTCTAATAAATAAAATAGATCTTTAAAAAATAGTGTTCATAAATAACTACTATCAAAATCATTTTAACAGTAATATTTAATCTCTGAGAATTTTTAATATCTGAGAAATATTGATAATAGCACTGTGTAACATGCGAATTTTAAATATTTTAACATTTTGTAGTATTTTATTTAATCTTCAAGACAATCTGAGGAAATTAATAGTGAAGTATATATGGATTTGTTCAGGGTTAAAATATAAGGTGTTTGAGGAGGAAGAGTTCTGGGTGATGATAAGTTTCAAATGTGACCATCAGATCTGGTCTTGAACTAGAGCAAAAGAGAATGAAAAGGGATGGTTTGTGGGGGCATGGAAATGCATTCTTTCACTCTTTCATTCAATCATATTATATATTGAGAAATTAATTTACATCATGAACTGTGTTAGATTCCTTGCGTTTTCAGAGAAGAAGAATTAAGGCAGAGAGCTGAGGTACATTCAACTGGTACATGGGAAAAAGGGAACCAGTAAAAAAAACTAGAAGGTGATGTCAGAGACTTCAATGTGAGGTTCTATTAAAGTCAAGGGAGGGCACAGGACAGAGAAAAATATGTTTTTATTGTTATTTTTATTTTTCTAGATGGGGGATATTTGAACATGTTTAAGTAATGACCAAAAAATAAATAAATAAAAAGCCAGCTAGGGTTGAGAAGGTCAATCTGGAGATGGTCACCAGAGGAAATACCTCAGCTTAAACTGGAGAAAGCATGCCAGAGAGGAGGTAACAGGATGAATGAGTATGTAAGTCTATGGAAGAAAAGAAAAAAATGCCCATTTGAAGGCTTCTATTTCTTTTGATAGGTTGGAGGTAAAGTTACCTGTTAGCAATGAAAGCAAGAGAACAGGCTCAGAGGTTTGAAAAAGAAAGAGAGACTACTGAAATCTCCATAATATCAAATGGGGATGGGGCAGGAGGAAAATGCCAAGAAAACCCACAAAGGCTAACTGTAATTAGAGCACACATAAAGGTAATGACAATAATTTACAGGGACATTAATCCTCATGGTTGTATAGTTTCTCTGTGTCATTAGTAAGCTGCCAGGGTTTAAGGCCTGGTCAAGCGGATCAATTTATATGACTTGGGTTTAGGCAGATACATACAAATGGACGCAATGGGGAAAAAGGACAACTTTTTAGAAAATTTGTTTTGAAGTAGTTGTCCAAATGCAAAGATAATGCAGGAAAAAGAACTTGAGACGGTGTTAAAAGCTTTGCTGAAGAAAGGCTGCCAGGAGAAAGTTAGTATACCACAGCAACAAGGAAGAGGACAGATATCAAAGAACGCAAAGCAGGATGGGCTATTTATCGCATCCTGGTGGAAAAGAAACTGAAAGGGCAGTGAGCCAATACCAGCTCCTAAAACAAAACAAAAAACTGAGTACTGAATGAAGTGTAAAGAAAACTAAAGAAAACAAATTGGCTAAATTTATTTAGAAGTAAGATGTTACAGGGGATACGGTAGAAAAATAAATGCTGCTGTGCAAGAGACACTGAGACACTGTTCTTCCGATTAATATAAGATGCTGGGGAGATATTAATGGTGGGCAAGAATATTTAAGATGTTAGCTGTGAACTATGAATAGTTCCTCCTATCACCTTGGTGTCTCACTGTGAGATAAATTAATTTTGAAATATTTTTAATTCACCCTTTGAATATCAGACTGTTTCCTTAAACTTGACATCATTCAAAGACTGGTTCTCAGGAAGCCTGGGGATCATTTAGGTTACACAAGACTGGAGAGGCTATAACAGGGTGTGACAGAGAAAGAATGAACATGTGTGGGACAGACTATATAATTTTTTTAAAAAAGATTTTATTTATTTATTTGACAGAGAGAGATCACAATAGGCAGAGAGGCAGGCAGAGAGAGAGGAGGAAGCCGACTCCCCTATGAGCAGAGAGCCCCATGTAGGACTCTATCCCAGGACCCTGAGATCATGACCTGAGCGGAAGGCAGAGGCTTAACCCTCTGACCCACCCAGGTGCACCCAGACTACATAATTCTAAATGCCCCTTCAAAAACCTTATTTTATATAGATAACGGGAAATCATGAAAAATTTTTAAGCATGTGGCCAGATGTATGTTTTAAAATGAGAAATCAAGCAGCAGTGTGTTAGGATACTACAGAAATAAGAAAGATGATGAAGGTCAGGGAGGTAAATACTAGAAATAAAAGATAATAATGATTCCAGATAAATTTTGAAGATAAAAACAACTGATTACAGCAACAGGTAAGATTATTTGATGAGAAAGGAAAATTTTAAAAAATGACTATTTCTGTTTCTCCATCTGAGTACAGTTCATTCTGGATGACCAAACACCACAAAATTATCTTGGGAAGTTATTTGCCATAAATCTACATGAAAATATTACTCTGAAAATTGAGTATTCATCCACTAGATCTTCCTCAAAACAAATTCTGTATTTTCTCATAAAGACAATCCAACAATGCTACCTTATTTTTTGCAGCATTTCCTGACATGAAAATGCAGAGTTTTGCTTTTAAAAAATTAAATAGAAATATTAAGTTCCATTAATAATATTTAGATTATAGATTGAATTTATAGGTTGAAACCTTAAATCTAGATGTAGATTTTAGTCTTTTAAAGTAGAAGTAACATTAGCATGTATGTTATCTGTATGTCTCAACCCCTCGTGTTTAGAATTCCTAACTTTCAAGAGGTTAAAACCTAGCTCATGTTAGTCACAAAGGTCTCAATGGTATGACCAATATGAAATTTCCTTCCCCTACTCTATATTTACAAATCGTTACTTTTGCATTCCTCCATGTATTCATTTGCTCATTAATCTGACAAACAAGCGCTAATAGTTAACACCACTGTGGAGTATTAGTCATCTGTAAGTCTAATGGTAGTGGAAAAGATATGTGAATAAACAAGTAAATGCAATTAATTATGTGAACAAATTAGAAGATGAGATCTTAGGATCTGGTGCCCAGTTAAAAGGTCACTGGTGAATGGAAGGAAGAATGAGGGTAAAAAGAATATTAAAATGTTCCCAGGATTACTGATGTAGAAAACATTTTTAGTGAAGAGGTCATGTATTATATATATCTTCATAACTCTGGATATTTGTTTCTAACACCCAGGAAGCACTTGGTAAAAAGTTCAATAAATAAATTTCTACTTTTCTTTCACTACACTACAAGCATCTTGAAAAGAGCAGGTGTGAATATATTTGAAATCTTTCACTGGACTTTTTAATATATATTTGCTAAACATAAGTTAAACAGGGGCATCGGGGCGGCTCAGTCAGTTAAGCATGAGCCTTCAGCTCAGGTCATGATCTGGGATCAAGCCCCGCATCGGGCTCCCTGCTCGGTGGGCAGTCTGCTTCTCTCTCCCCCTCTGCATCTCTCCCTACTTGTACACACTCTCTCTCTATCTCTCAATCTCTCTCTCTCTTTCCCTTCTTTCAAATAAAAAAATAAAACTTTAAAAGAAAACTAAGGAAAACATATTTAATAACTTAGTACATTTTGGTGTCTTTTTTTTTTTTTTTGCGATTATAGTTTACTACCTGGGCTTCCAAAATGACCAAAGTTTTATTACCATTTTTAGTGTGTGTTAACTACCTCTTGATGTCTTTTCTCTATAGCTTTGTACTTTATTTTAAACTTTATCTATCTATCTATCTATCTATCTATCTATCTATCTATCTATCTATTTGATTTTAGAGAGCAGGGATTGAGGGACAGAGCATGAGCAGGACTTAATCCGATGGACCCTGAGATTATGACCTGAGCCGAAACCAAGAGTCCAATGCTTTATCATCTGAGGTACCACGATATAGCTTTATATTTTATAGTAAGTATGCTTGTGGATTGGTTTTATAAGTAGTTTATGCAAACAAGATATTAACCATTTGTAAAACAATGGATGATGCATCTCAATACATTGTAAATTGGGCTGGCAGTAGATAATGTTTTATCATTTTAATGACATATTTCCAATTGATTTGCAGCTACTCCTGGCTTAAACCTTCTATTTACCTTCTCTGGCCATTGAAAATCTCTGACTATAATATTTAGAAAGAGAACAAAGAAATAAAAATTATTAAAGTAGTAGTAAATCTTCTAAATAATCTTGTGATTCAGTAACACAGGGATGGAACAATGAATCAGGGGAATTCGTGAACAGCTGAAGTAAAGCAGGCTCACTGAAGTCAGGAGCCGGTACGGGACTCCCTAATAGGCAGATTCAACCCTAGGGTCATTTTTCTCACACACACATACACACACCTAAAATCCCTTCCTACTTCGAGCTAGAATAATTCTGTCATGTGATACCTGATATCTCAATGAGATATTTACCTTGCTCTTTAAAACTATGCCAATAACTTCAAGCAATCTGAGGATCTCCAATGATTAAGTCAGTGGAATGACAGTTTTAACCAAAACCTTCCTCCCGGACTTTATTCATCATCTAAATTGTGGACATGAACATTTTGATCAGAAAAATAGGAACACAGGGAATTTAGTGCACAGAGTACTTTGGCAGGTAGAACTGGACTCTATCAGTCGAATTAGTTTATGTAATTTTGGGCTAGTTACGGAAAGATCAGCCCGCAGTCAGAAAATGACTTGTGGTACTTACTAAAAATGAGTGTATGTATACCTATACGTAGGAATACTATGTATTCCTATGTGAATATGCTTTACGTACTCAAAATATTAGAGCTATAATAAAATGTGCAACAGTTCTTAACTACTCAGATTACCAATTGCTTATTCAGTAGCAACCTGCTATTGAGTCTTATATTACTTCATCTGCCTCCTCCTTCTTCCATTTAAACAATTAGATTTTTATTTGAATGTGTAAATCTGCATGGGAAGTTGAAGTATTCTAGTACTTTCGCCTTTGAGATAAAATGATATCATCAAGTAACATTTAAACCACTTCAGATTTCCACAAACAAGGAAAGTTGTTACCAACAGAGTCATCTGAAACTCAAGGGTACAGCATACTGAAATCAGAAATCAACTGAACCCCTTTGTTATACCCCATTAGTGTTTTTTGAAGACCATGGATGCTGTTGGTGATAATAAATGCTCATATAACCCTCCCAAATCCATCAGTAGGTACAGTGAGATTTCATTTAGATCTTTCATGGTATGGTAACTACTGTCTTGATTTTGATAGCTGTTCTAAGTAAAGATATAACCTCAATACTAAAAGTCTTATTGAATAAGACAAAGGCATTCCAACATCACCCTTTCAAGGGGAAATCAAGTTTCTTTATACTTGATCTTTCAGTTGAAATGCCAGAAGTTCAGGTTCAAAAGCTTTATTGTCTTTCCTCAAAAGTGTTTGTTCAGCAAGCTTCAGGTAATACTCTACTATTTTCTCAAAGAATGTTTGCTTTCTTTATCTTTTTACATTAAGCTCTATGAAAACGCTGTATTTTTAGATATGAGTGGATCAGGTGGCCATGTATAGAAATGATACTTTCCTTTATTCTGAACCTGTTTTGCACCCATTTTATTTATTCCACATGTTTTCATGTAGTGAAGCTACTGCAGTTAACATTTTGAGTGATGAAAAGGTTGACAGGAAGTTCTAAAACACATAAAATTTTATTGGCTGGAGAATTAATGTATAATAGTTGTTGTGACTTTCCATAGTAAAATAAACATGTATATTCACCCAGGAAAAATAGATTTTTCAAGGCAAATTATGCATAAACCAACAATACAGAAAGAAAAGAGTCAATATAATCTTCATTAATATACAAGAAAATGATGGTAGACTTTCATCATTGGGCTGTACAGTGAAAATTTCCCTGGAGAAATTTTCTCATGAGCAATGTTTCTACCCTACCACTTCTCTTCAAAATGTTCCTTAGAATGATCATTGATGCAACTATTTCACTTCTAAGAATGTTTATGGGCATAATTTCCCTTATTCTACAGTTCCCAGACACAGGACAGAGCACAAATAATATTCCAAGCCCTAAGAGAGGTACGCCAATCAAAAATTTTAAAAGGGCTATCGGCTGTCTTTTTGACAGGGACACAAACTATGAGTCAAAGAGAGTCGCACTCTGCCTAGAAAGTAGAACAGCTGTAGGAGACATATGGAGCTGCTGTGGAAGAGAAGCTGCTTGGTTCGTGGAATGAAACCACAATCAAAGTGATTGATGCTCGGTAAGATGCAGAAATTCAGCAGATTCCCTTCTGAGGAGAGTCTTTCTGCAGATAAGCACAGTGTTCTAATGAATCGGACAGACTTATGTAGTACCTAAACGCCCCTAGGATAAATATTAATCTTACCTGAATGTCATATTAACCACGAATCACTTTTTTCTAGTACTAACTGTAGAACCCAAAGAAAAAAATGATTGAAGACTGCTATAATCAGAAACTGCAATTCATAATGCTGTCATCTAAATCGGCATTTCAATTAGAGATAGAACATTTTATACATTTTATATAGGGATGGTTTAAGTATATTTTTCTTTCATACTTTTAACATTAACATTTTGGTCATTCTTTATAGACAGAATATGCTTTATATTTACATTGAAGAAGATAATAATAAACATAACTTGTAAGTCCTGGACATGCATATACTGAACTTAAATTTAACTACTATGTATCAGATCAAAGCTAAATAGAGAATAGGGTTTTAAGAGTTACCAGGTAACATCAAATGTTGATTCACAGTGTTTATTTTAAATATCTGTTCAGCTTCTACTTCTACTCCTAGAAGCTGGCTCTGGTGACATCTTCCAGCTCTCTACTCAAATCTAAGCCATTCTGAACTAACCATCCAGCTAAAACACCTTAATAAATATGAATCAATAATAAAATTAGGCTAACAAAACACAATCTGCTTCAAACTATCACAACTCATTCCCAAGACTCTGGGTTAGCCACTTCATTAGATTATATTGCTACCCTTGCAATCCATTAGTATAGATTATCAAAGACTAAAAAAATGCATAAGCCCAGGAGACTTGACTAAACTGTATTAGGTAAAAAATAAGCTATAAATCAAAAGAGAAATGGATAAATGTGCTATGTGAATATCAAGATGAGATCATTATTTTTATTTTAATCATTGAGTCCTAAACAGATCTCAATAATGTGCCATCAATTTACTTAGACATAATAACCAAGAAATAAGATGAGAATCCTTAGGCACTTTAATTGCCCTAATGTGCATACAGCTGCTAGAATAGGAATTTCCCCCTGGAACTAATTTTTGGAGCTTCAATTAACATTTTCATATCAATAGGGTAACACTACTTATATTCACATAGTCATTTATGTAAGTGAATTCTACCGGCTTGAAAGAGTTAAAGTGATAATTTCACCTAACTTATTTTAAAAATGGAAAAATAAAACTTTTTACTCATGTGTATGGGATTTTGAAACACTCTCACAGACTAAAATGTAATAAATTATTTTTAAACTTGAGAATAATTAAACTTTCATAACCACTAAGTAATGTTTCCCTATATCTGATAATGAATAACAAGTTCATAAATGAAGAGAAATTACTGAGTGGAAGTAATGTACACTTTATTAACAGGTGATATAAACAGTTACTCTTTTGTTAATACCAGCACCCAGCACTACTAGAAAAATTAGAATAAACACTTATATTAGAGATTTAAACTAAATCAGCACTAGTGTTTTATTGACATGAAGTGTTGTGGTAACTGCAAGCCATAGAATGTACATAAAAATGCACAAATCTCTACTGTTAATATCATATATATATAATATATATGTGTGTGTATATATGTATATGTATATGTATATGTGTATATATATATATATATATATATATATATATATATATATATATCCGTGACAGGGTGTCTCCCTTTCTATCACTCTGTGATTCAAGATCAATTGTAAATTGACTCAAATCTTCAACAACATTATCCTTAGCTACAAGCTTGAAAAATACATATATAAAAGCAATGATTCTGATTAGAGACTGATTAAAATCCTGTTTCTAATGAGTTTATGCCCATATTGAAGCACCAGTTTCTAGTGACTCTAAAACAGTATCCAATACACTAAAGACCTCAATTACCATAGAGTATGATAAAGACCTTATCAACAGATTGCCTTGTGGGTAAAAAAAATGTCTAGGTCAAATGTCAATAAAGAGCATTAAATGATTTCCTGATACAAAGATCTTATTTATGTGAACTAAAGTAACTCCTCAAAACACCTAAATTAATTACTCAAGTGAGTTTATTCTAATTTGCCTAAGGTAAATCATTTTATGATTAAATCTATCCTAAAATAGACATGGGGAGACATATGCATGCATCTAAATTAGAAGACCAATTTCCAGTAAGCTAAAAAGTCAATCTAATAGCACAGTGATTTATAAGCCACACATTATGTGTACACAAAAGCCAGAGTCTTTAAAGTATGTACCATGTCACTCTTGTTATTTTTATAACTTTAATCATGTAGGGAACTTAAAAAAAATCATCCCCTTACACATTTTACTTGCTTTGAGAAATGTTAAAAAAAATGAAAACTCTATTTTGCTTTTCACACTCATCTAGGCCATGTTTATTTCTCCTATTGAATCAAGTGACTATTTTTAGCTTCCCATACTCAATACTATATTGTGAAAGAATGTAAGTATCAATCTAATACTATTATACATTTTTGCAAGTTTTATTAATAGTGCATTTGACAATGATGATTGAAGTAATAGGAACATAGCTATAGTTTCAGTTCTAAGCTTTGCATTACGTCCATGATGATATGAATCATAGCTTTTGTATATATTATAGCAGACACTTCAAATGGATATTTCTCTGCAGATTATCTTATTGTTATATCTAAAAATTTAATTAGGGAGAAAATTCATAACTACTTGAACTTTCTATAAAAACAAATAGAAATAATATATTTTAACTAGTTGATTCTAAGCAAAAGCAAGCAAGCAAACAAACAAAAGAACCCTGTGAGGAATAATTTAAAGTTAAAAATTGCCTCAAGATACACTTCGTACCTTGTAGAAGTAAGAAAATTACTGATGGTTTGGCTAGGGGAGTATGAGAGGAAGAGAGGACTCAAGAATAACTCCAAGGTTTTTGCTCTGGATAGCTGAGGGAATGGAATAGCCTTCACTGACTTAGAACAAACTGTAGGAGAAGCAGGAAGATAAACATGCTTGATTTAATATAAGCCATCAAAGACACAAAATAAAAGCCTTGTGAAAGATTAATAAAGGGACTAGAATCGCATTTAAAAGTGAACATACATTTAATTCTCCCTGACATGGAAGAACTATAGAGCAAAATCTACAGAGCCTCATTTCTTTACAGACATAGAATCCCAAGGCCATTTATACATATGTAATAAAAAATTCAAGGGCAGAAATAATGTTTCCCGCTGCTTGGTGCTACTAAGAGAAACCTAAAAATATGAACTGCTGGACAAGGTTGGTTATTCACAACTAAAGATGTTATAGGCCACAGATGTAGTACCACATGAATTAAAAAATCTGAAGAAAGCCAACTTATTGATGATTCCAAAGTGTTAAGCTCCAGCAGGAAGTCTGACTTCCAAATCTTTAAATGATGGCAGAGCTCTGTAATTACAACCATGTAACTTAACATCAGAGAAACTTCGGGTTTTAAAGTTGAAAAGCACCAAAGCCAGCCAACATCAATATCCCACCCAATGAGGACATCTGCTATGTGATCTCTGGCCAAACTGATCTCTAATCTGGGCATTTTCTTATGGTTTATAAGGCTTACTTATCAATAATTTACCTTAAGAGTATCAATAGTCACATAAATGATTTTTTTTGTTATATCTGAGAAACACTTTTTTAAGCATTGTAGCCTTTTGGAATGAAATTTTATATTAACTGAAAAGTATTATCTAGAGCACAGCCCCAAGGAAAGTACTCTGTCTACAGTAACAACTAAGTGAGATTAGGGAAAAAAAGATGGTCAATGTTGAGTTGATAACACCATTTAGTAATAATTTTTCATGTTTTTTAATGAAATGAACACATTTCATAGTAATTTTATTTTCCCTCAATTCTTACTTTAGGAAAAGACATCCACACTTTCATGCACATGCTAACCTATGAAACATTTTCCAGTGTGAGAGAGAGGAATTACCATTTAACATTACTGGCACAGAAATCCTGGTATTGCTAAATGCCAGAATATGAGCTTCCAAAGAACATGCATAAGCATATGTCCAAACAGCATCTTCTAAGCTGACTCTGAAAGCTGTCTGTTTTCTAGAAATTCTAAAAGTTTACTTGGAAAACGGCTTGACTTTTTAATCAATTCCCAAACTTGCAGGAACAATCAAGGTATCCATCTTTTCTTCTATACACGGATTGCTTTGCAGAATTCACAGAACACTTTCTTCCTACAAACAAGACACTTAAACAGCATGCCAGCACTCCCCATTTGAGAAGCAAAATAAGGGGAAGAATCAACAAAATCTATGATTTTATGTCTCCTGCAGGTTTATAGAATTGTGATTGTGCAGCTAACAAGATAACATGGCTTCCTGAAAAATAATGCCAATTCTCACAGCAAACATGTTCCAGAAACTTAGTATACACAGGTACTGCAGTAAGCATCACCATATTTGGTAAATGAAATTATTATTATTATATGATAGATGAGTAATCTGAAGCCAAGAGATAGCACAGATATAGTAAGTAATAATCCCAGTCTAATCATGGGAAGAACAGCAGAAAAACCCAAACTGAAGAGCATTCTCCAAAATATTTTAATAAATACTCTTCCAAAATGTCATAGTCATAGACAACAAGGAAAGGCTAAGAAAGAGTCACTGATCAGAGAAGGTTAAGAGGCACGACAATGAAATACAAAGTAGTACACAGGACTGAATCCTGGAATGGAAAAAGAGCATTAGTGAATAAACTGGTAAATCCAAATGAAGTCCAGAGCTTAGTTAACAGCAATGCACCAAGGCTAATTTCCTAGTTGCAACAAAATGTATGACAGTTATATAAGATGTCAACGTTTGGGGAAACTGGATGAAAGATACATGAGAACTCTCTTGTGCTGTATTTTTAACTGCTGTCAAGCTAAAATTAATTAGAAACATAAATGTTATTTTCTAAAGTAAATCAGTTGAATTGATTAATATATGTGAAACAGAATAGTGTCATGCACATAATAAATGCTAAATAAATATTAGCTCTTTGTAGTTAAAACCAATAGATGCTAGACATTGCACCCATAGCAGTAATTAAGATAAATATGGGAGAGAAAGGAGACAAGAAAGTAATTACAAAAGATCACAGGGGTAAGCCTTGGCAGTTTGTTGCCCTAAAATTGAAGGACTAAAATATCAAATCTGGGTAGAACAGAAAATAACAGGGCCTAAGCTCCCCATCTTCACTGTCCTATTGCACCAAACCCTTCCTATGACACATCTTAGCCCCATTATCTCCAAAGACATGTAGTTACGCTCACTGACTGCCATTAAAACTTAGGGAGAATTGTAAAATCTATTTTTTATTATTGAAGTATAATTGACATACAATGATATCTTAGTTTCAATGTAGAACAATTTGCCTCAAGAATTCTATGCATGTCTCAGTGCTCACCACAGTAAGTAAAGTCACTCTGTTACCACACAACATTATTACAATGTTACTGACTATATTCTCTAGGCTGCACTTTTTATCTCCAAAGAATTGTTTATTTTATAAGTTGAAGTTTGTACCTCTTAATCCCCTTTATCTTTTACCCAACCCCCCACCCATCTCCCCTCTGGCAACCACCAGTGTGTTCTCTGTATTTAAGAGTTGGAGGTGGGGGAGAGATGTTTGTTCATTAGTTTTGTTTTCTAGATTCCACATATAAGTGAAATAATATGGCATTTGTCTTTCTCTGTCTCACATATTTCACTTAGCATAATACCCTCCAGGTCTATACATATTAGCCAAGATATAAAAATATTTGTTTTGTTGCTAGCTAATTGAAAGTCAAATGCTTTAAAACTCTTGACAAGGGAGAAGTTTAAAAGGCAAAATTGTGACTTGGTAGAAAGAATAGAAGAGAGCATTATATGAATGTTGGTGACTGCTTTTAATATTTAAGAGTATTTAACTTCCTGTACGGAGCAAGCTGCCTTGAGTTAGCCTGCCACAGGACAGGCCAAAGAATGCTAGAAAAGTACATGAAGAAGACTTCTAAAGCTTTGTGAGACAGATGTTATCCTCTGGAAAGGTGCGGCAGCACATGCTTTATGTCTGTATGTAAGAATTGAGGCAGTGAACAGATCTGCACACATTCAGAAATTAGAAATGCAGTGACAAGTCTTGCAAAGTGCATGAGGCTTTACACAGATTCCTAGAAGAGGATGTGTCAAGAACACACTGTATATCCCCTCCTTCAAAAAGAATATCAGTGTTGAAAGTACAAAGCAGTGAATATGCACTACATAAGTACTTATTGAATAAATACTGCACTCCATTGACTCTAAGACTCAAACCCTTAATCGATTTTAGTATCTCTAAGATCAAGGAACAGCTTATAATCAACAACATTATTGTTCAATTTGGAAGCATTATTTTCTTCTCCACGGTATGTAAAATAGTGCACATTTTGAAATTGATGCATTTTTACATCTGAAAACACTGGTGAAAATTCTTTGTTTTTCATATGTAAGTTGGTTGTATCATACTTAGTGCTAATACAGAAGCACTTAGGAGAAAATGATTGATGCCGATTATACCTGTGAATGACTTCCACTTTTGTCTTACACACAGGATTGGCTTCCTTCCCTACTTTTCCTCTCTACTTGAACATTAATAGATCAGCAAAGTTGGAATTGGTACTATATCGAATATTCAAGAAATACAAAGAATACTTTATTTTCTTAACAAATAGGCTAAGTGGGTTGATAGTGAATAGAAGATTTGTATGATAAAATTGGAATCACATTGAGAGCCATATGTAAAAGCCTGAGAAAGGTTCCCTGAGCACCAGGACACTAATATTCAACATCTGAAACCAACTCAGAGATTTTCAGTAATTATCATTAAAATAAATCATCAATAAGTGGAACTTTTGGCATGGGATGCTAACAAAACACGAAACATTTGGCTAGGAATTCTAGCACCTTTACATAAAAAAATCCATATTTATTAGTAGGATGGTGGTTCTTATTCAAAACTATAAAACTTAGGTTGCATGACCTAATTTACTTTGTGCCACATAGTACATGAAGCTACACCGTCCACTTAATTCACTCCTAATTCACTTCTTCATTCACATAAAGAGACACTAATATAAGACAGGCTCATTAACACATGACAGTAATATGAACTAGAGGCTGATTTCTCTCTCTCTCTCTCTCTCTCTCTCTCTCTCTCTCTCTCTCCCTCTCAAACACACACACACACACACACACACACACACACACACACACACACACACAAATTGGATGAGTCCCTCCCTAATAGAAAATAGAGTTTTCTTAAGGAACTGGGTAAGGGGGTAACAGTGAAATGAATGTGGAAGTTTGATACACAAGTAGTTCTAGCACAAGGGTAGGGTATGAATAAATATGTAAAAAGATGCAAGATAGTTGAGAGGTTAGAGGAGGAAAAAGAAAAGAGGCTACCCAGCTCAGTAAATGGAGGAAGCTTTAAGAAAAGATTGAATTTACACTGAAAAGGTTGAAAGATGAGGTGTTCATTAAACATTATTCTGGTTTGGAGGCCACAGGTAGCATAAGGCGTTCACTGTTCACTGTACACACCCTGTTTTTAGTTCAAGAAGTATTAGCTAACTTTAGCCTTATTCCCAAATTCTTCCTTCCCATCAGAGAGTGTTAACAACAAATGTCCTTGACATTTGGAAAATGCTGGTAATAAATGCACATGTAACTCTCAAGTGGTTGATCAACAGATCAGAAGCAAATGAGAAGTTTTTCATCCATGGCACCATTTGACAATGTGTTATCTGTGTTGTGACACTGTTATAGATTGCTAGTGTGCATTTTTAGTCATAAATATAAGACATGCCAATGAATATCTCAAAACCTGTGAAGTCGATTAATTAGGAGTAGTAGCAGTGACACTGTATTGTCATTTTTCAAATAGCTGTGGTATGGCTTGAAACACTTCACTACAAGGCTTTTTTGCTTTTTGGTTTGTTTTCTCCTGTCATCCTTCATCAACACATCATGTAGATGCAATCCTTTATACAGAATGACCCCCCCCTTTTTTTAAAATATTTTATTTATTTGACAGAGAGAAACACAGCCAGAGAGGAAACACAAGCAGGGGGAGTGAGAGAGGGAGAAGCAGGCTTCCCGCCGAGCAGGGAGCCCGATGTAGGACTCGATCCCGGGTCGCCGGGATCATGACCTGAGCCGAAGGCAGTCGCTTAACCAACTGAGCCACCCAGGCGCCCCAGAATGACCCTTTTGATGGATTAAGAATGTATCTGAAGTAAAAGACATTTTGGAAAACATACAGAAAGTTTTTATCTTCTATTCAAAGTATCAGCAGCTAATCAACAAGTGACAAAGGTCAGGTCATGTGGCTGGGTGGAGATTATACTGCAGTTACCACCGTGGCACGTGGATTTGATTCCAGACTCCACCATTCCAAAGTTGTCTGTACTCAGACACACTCCTTGTTATCTCTTAACTCCAGTGGGTTTTGTAACCTGTAAAGTGACAGGTACTTCCCTCCCTTAATGGCAACAATTGGCAAGACACAACACAAAAATGGCAAGACACCACTTCATCCTTTCAAACCTGGTAAGTCTATGAAATAAAGTGGGTCTTCCACCTCCCACAAGCTCCTCCATTCCCTTTCCTCTATTTTAGGACAATCAAAATCACTAATGCTGTAATTATGTTGCTCTGAGTGTGGTGGTGAGATGGAAGATCTGATGACTCCAGTTCTGTACCAGAGAGGGCTGAGTGAAGCTGAGCTCTGTCGTTAGTCCAGGAAGGGGACATGGGGAACAGGGCTGCTAACTGATCCAATTCTCTTTCATCAGAGAGCACAAATTCGTATCTCAGTTCTGTGGCTGTGGAATCCAGAATAAGTTACTTGGCTTTTGCTTTTCAAAGACTTGCTTTTGTCATATAGAAAATGGAGGAGGTTCTTATTGGATTCTTGTGAGAATTAAGTGACAAAGTGCTTTGTGCAGCATCTAATAACCTTCTTCCCTTGCTCACAACTTATTCCAAAAATACATTACACTTCAAAGATAAGACAGTAAGTCTAATGACATACCACTTGGGAACAAATTTTTAAAAATGCCCATAGGAGTAATTGGATTTGGGGACATGTCAGACTAATAGTATATAGTGAGTACTGTGCTGAAATCCAGCTTTAAAAAAAGGGGGGGATTCAGCTGGCCTATAGTTTTAAAATATGTTTATATACAAATATATGCATGTAAAACAAAAAGGAATTGAATAAAGAATAAAATTTTTACTTGGCAATCACACACTCTGCTAACAAAAGAACTTGTATTAGTTTGTATTACCATGTTTTCATTTACGCATTCAGTTGCATTATTTTGAGGGTCTACAGTGAACTAAAAGGTATACTGAATTCTGTCCTGCATGGAAGGTCCGTAGACCCAAGTAGTTGAAGTGTCCAAGCTAAAACAAAACAAAGCTTTAGCTTCTGTTTTTTATTGATGTCCACTGAAAGTGGATATGGCAAAGGCTTTGAGCTCTGTCTGTCCCACTACAACCTGGTCCACTGTGAAACTAGGCTAAATGAGGTACCTTAAACCACTCAAATTTGAGGGCCTGGTTTATCTACCATTTTTCAATCCTTAACAGTGAATGATAGTTTCTGCCTCTTGTATTAAACTGCCTGTAGAGGGCAAGATAGTTCCAATCTATCAGGTATCCAAGGTTTTTTTATTTTTATTTTTATTTATTTATTTTAAATCACATACAAGACCCACACACACAGTCTGTAGCAAAGAGGAAAATCACCACATGTCAAATACAGTATAGGCAATCTTGTCATTCATGAGGAAAAAATAATAAATGTTCTACCTAATTATTATAAAAGCAAAATAGAGTAAGAGTTCTGCTGGTAACATTAATTCACTTCCACTGCTAAACTTCTACTGTGAGGGTAAAGAAGTGCTAGGTGTATTTTGCTTTCATTGCCCCATTTAAAAAAAAATCTATGAGTGGATAATTCCCAATACTGCCTATGTGACCCCCTCATATTTGTTATGAAGACCAATTACACAATGCTGGACAACACTGTCTATTACTTTGAAGAAATAAGATCTGCAATTACAAAAGGCCATTGTTTATCTGTCTATACCATGGTTTGCCTGAAAGATTCTCCATTATTGGCCACATATTAATCTTGAAGGTTCAAAAAGAGCAGTGAGAGCTTTTTGGTTTTTTAACTTAAAATAAGAAAAACTCATCCTTAGTATCTTTTACATGGTTTCTGCAACAAAACTTAACTTCAAAGTCCTTAAAAAAAGAACAAAAAAATTCTTTCAAAGTTCCATCTGGTTTTTAATGAAAATACTTCATCTAATTCAGCCATGCAATTGTCTTAACAATGTTGCACTGCTGTAACCCAGGGGAGCTGTCTGTCAGCGGATTCACTCCAGGCTCCAGAAAGATAACACTTAAAACAAGATACCCTCTGAGCTCCCCTGAGATGAGCATCCAGCTTGACAGTTTACAAGACGTTTGGGTTTGTTTCCTCCACCAACCCTGTCACAAAAACCAAGGGAAGCCTGAAATTAAATAAATACAAGCCCTATTAAAGCCAAAGCACATCACTTTCAAAGACTAGGTTTTAAGATCCCATTGCGTATTTTTACATTCACTTTCAATTAGCTATTTTTCCTTTAATGAATTTCAGGAGGGTTGAGATTCATAGATTAGGCAGGCTAATGAAGGCCACTGATTTTCTGGCAGAGCCATGTTTTCATGAGGTAAAGGACAACACTCAGGGTGAACTAGCATCTCATGCCCAAAAGAAGACATGCCATTAAGAGAGAATTTTAAATTACTGGTGAACCTCAGCACCTCCAGGTATAGATTCAGCTTTACAGCCTTTATTAAACAGGTAAAAACTTTCAAGAAAATGCGTGGATTAAGAAAAGAAGTAAGTATTAACATAATACGTTGAACTTTCAAGACATAATTTGCTGAATTTAAGGACGTGAAAGAAGAGCATATCTGGCCACACCACTGCTAAGAAAGATAGATTACTCTGGACAGGAAAAAGAATAGATGAAGTCTGAAAATGAAAATTAAAAGGCTTTTCAGAAGAGGGCAAAGGAAATTGATTTTATAGAGAAAGAGATCAAAGGGGTAAAGAGATACACAGTCATTATAAGGTGTCATGGCAGCCACAGAGAAGCTTAAGTACTTTTACACATCGTTACCAATAGTACTAATTTCCTAGAACAAAGATTTTAATAGTACTTGGTGACTACTTCTGCTTCCTTTTAATGGCATGCCCCCTCTTGAACTGCTTTAGGAGAACAGGTGTGTGACATCCATAATTCTATCAGGTAAGAAGTATATCCTAAGGCAACTTTTACATTCAATTATTTTTAAGAGTTTTTTTTTTCTTTTTTTCTTTTGCTTGGAAACAAAACACCAATTAAAATATATTATTTCACTAAATTTTCACAAAAAGTTCAAGTGGTTATGAATTTTCTAATTATTTTTTATACCTAACAGTAAGATAATCTGCAGAGAAATAATCTATTTTAAGTATCTTCTTTAATATATACAAATCTAGAAAGGGAAAAGATAAAAATTTTATGCCTCTTTTGTTGTTCCCCTGTTCAGTAATTTTTTTAATAATAAAACCCAATAATATCATAAGTACACATATAATGAGGGCTGAAAATGTACTGGTCACTTTACTAGGCATTTAATATACATGAGCTCATTAAAATTGAAATTGGTCTATTCCCATGTTATAAAGGAGAATCTGTGAAAAGACAGTTAAAGAATATTGCCCAAAGTCATTGGACACACTTACATTTAACTTCAGACTCAATGGTAAAACGTCTTTGGTGTTCTTTAGAGTTATTCTTAAAATTGAAGTTCCAGTGGGAATTAGAGAACAGAGTCTAGTCACAGTTAAAACATTTGTGTGCATAAACTACTAGTTGTCTTTCTACAATAACCAATGAAAGGACTTTCTGAGAGGCATAGGAGACACCAAGTTCCATACAGCCGTAGTTGCAAACCTACTGGGTTTTTATGGAAGAAGAACAAGCCAGAAACATTTATATAGTTTTTCTGCCCATGGAAGAAATGGGTGCATGAGTCTGTGTTCTAAGCCCCAGCTATTACTGCTTAACTGATAAAAGGAAAATCAGTATCTTTTGGGAGGAGGAGATGAACCCTCACATTGAATAAGAGAAATTCCAAGTTGGTTTTCACTTCTAATACTGCCCCAGAAAGTCATTTTAGGTCCAGCTTATTGTATTCTCTATCTACCTTTTCTTCCTTTCTTAGGTATTACTGAAGAGAAACAAAACCAGAAATCAGTTGTTTTAACTCATTGCCTCTATTTTTTTTTAATTTTCAAGTTTTTGTTTAAATTTTAGTTAGTTAACACATAGTGTGATATTAATTTCAGGAGTAGAATTTAGTGATTCATCACTTACATAAAACACCCTGTGTTCATCACAAGTACCCATCACCCATTAAACCCATCCACCTGCCCATCCCCTCCAGCAACTCTCATTTTGTTCTCTATAGTTATGTCTCTTTTATGGTTTTCCTTCCTCTCTTTTGTCTTTCCCCTAAGTTCACCTGTTTGTTTTTTTTTAATTCCCCATATGAGTGAAATCATATGGTGTTTGTCTTTCTCTAACTTCATTTAGTATAATACCCTCTAGCTCCATCCACAAGATTTCATTCTTCTTGATAGCTGAGTTATATTCCATTGTATATGTATACCACCTCTTTATCCACTCATCAGGTGATGGATATTTGGGCTCTTTCCATAAGTTGGCTATTGTTGATAACATTGCTATAAACATGAAGGTCCTCTCACTGCCTTTAAACAAGTAGGAGATCATCTGTTTTTACAGATGAGACAAGAAGATCTCTGTGTCTGGGTGAGTACTTATGGAGACAATATTCTTATACTCTATCCAAAATATACTGTTTTCAGAAAATTGTGATCTTTTTGATTGCACCTAGTAGGTGCTCAAGGAATGTGTGTGGAAGGATGAAATGATACACACTGTGTAGGTTAATAGAATCCCCATCACTTCTATCCCAGGATATTCCACATCTTTCAGCACATCCTCTCTTCCTTAGTGTCTAAGCTATACTGTTGCTTTTATTCCCTCAGAAACATTAATGAATATAGAAGTGACAATGAATCTTGAAAGCACTTTAACACTACACATATTAGACTTCAACTGGATAATTTTCTGCTCAGTTGTTTGTGTAAAATGAGACAAACTGGACTGTAAGCCCCTTAGGAGCAGGTATCTTTCTTGGGTCTTTAACCCTGTATTATTGGGCACAACACACCAACTGGCATGAGTAAAGCTGAGCAAATATTGATTAATGAAGATTGGTATCTACACGCATACAAAGAAGAGCAGAAAGTAGCAATGAAGATGAGAGTAAATTTTCCCCTGGGGATATTTCCCTCAGAACCTCAAGGAAAGCAGATTAAGATTTGGGAAAGGTTTACAACCTTCCTGGCATTTTATGCTTTTTTATAAGTGAAACACAGTTTTTCCTCAGTATTCAAGGGTGCAGACATTCACTGGGCCATATGAAGACAAACACAGTGACAACACTCACTAAAATATTTATGCTGTTTGAGGAAATATGGGAACACAGTTATCTCTAAGAAGGACTGATACACTCTGTGTTAGAATTCAGACCAAAACTCACACTTCACTATAAAAGGAAAATGGCTATCGCACTAGAAATGCTACACCAATGATAATACATTGAAAGAAGAGTAAAACACCCCCATTATGCCCACAATGTTGTCCATTCATACTGTCCAATCATCTACAACAAGTAAGTCACTGGCATTTAATGATGTGAGCCTGAAGGGAGACTCAGGTGGTTAGCTCCGTTAGGAGATTAGCTGATCTGATCTCCTCAATTACAGTGAGCCGACCCAGTTCCTGGTATCCACAGGCAAGAGCTGATACCACTAATGGTCCAGCAGGAATACATCCCCAACTTCACCTCTCCATTTAAACCAGTAAAAGGCATTTTCTTTTCTTTTCTTCTCTTTATTTTTTCTTTTCTTTTCTAGGGATTTAAATTATTGAATGGGAGCAAATAAACTTTAGTAGTTTTAAATGTAAAGGAAATATCAGAGAATGCAGACATAAATTTTGAATGCCAAGAAGATGCAGCTGGTGAAAACCCATGGCTTCACGTTACTTAAACCCTGACTATACAGTGTGATCCCTGTGCCAGCAGCAGTAGCAGCAACAGCCCCAGAAAGCTCACGGGAAATACACAATCTTAGGCCCTACCTCAACCCAACCTTGTTCTCCCCAAAGATAAGTATTTTGAGAAGCAGCTGATTTAAGAAAGCACTCCTTTGGGTTCAGAAGAAACAGAAAAGAACCTTGATGGACAAGCTGCCTACTTGGCACCCATTCACTAAGTCAATGCCTTTTCCTCCACTATTTATAGTAGAAGGTGTGTTTTTCAGTTTCTGCAATTACTTTGTTTGCCAAGGTAGAAGATATCCTAAACTAAAAGACACATCCATAAGTAAGAAGCAAAACATTTATCATTTGGAAATTCACTTTCCAAACATACAACTATGTTTCATGTATTTATTTAAGTGATTTTTCCAAAATTGGATAAGGCTATAATTACCTATAATGTTTTACAAACTAATTCTTTAATCTGGCCCCTGCTCTGCAATATTCTAATTTGGTAACTGAGAGGACTCAGGTTTCTGCATTTTCAAAACTCCACAAATGATTTTGATGTACAATTAGGATGAGGATGTTAATATGCATGCAGGGTATGGTGGAAGGGTGCCTCCTGAGGGATGCTAACCTGGAAACTTCAATCTCTTTTTTTTTTCCTTTTATTAAACTTCAATCTCTTGATCTGGTCCTTGGGAGCTAACCATTAGAATGCTCAAGGTTTTTGTTTTGTTTTTTTTTCTATAAGGGTTATGACTTCTAGGGCTTTGTCTAAGTTCAAGATGCTCACAGCTAATTCTACTTAAGTTGAGTTGCAGCCTCTGAAAACATTCTGTGATAGACTAGACCTTTCACACCACTGAAAAACTAGAGCAGTAAAGGGGGTAAAGAAGAGAGATACTGAAGTGAGTTTCTTCTTCAGCCTTGCCTGCATAATGCCTGTCTAATAAAATACTGAGTAAGTGGGAAGTGATCCTCCTCCTTAATAAATAGGGCACATCAGAAGACTAAAAAAAATCCATAAATTCCATTTTTATAGGAAGAAGAAAACAATTTATTCAAGATGTTGGTATTCAACCAATGGTTATCTACTAGTTTAAAGTGATTGTTCTCAAAAAAGGAGGTGAGTAGGAAAAGAAGAGCAGAGGATGGGGAAGTATGGAATTAGGAAGGACTTCTCATAAACTCCAGCAAGGAGGTTTTAAGAATAGCATACATTTTTAAAAAATATTTGTTAGATTAAAGGGCTTTCTGTTCCATCAACATTCTGTTTGCTTCCTTGACCAGAGAGAGCTGTCTACTGAGTAACAGACTGCTGTGTTTGTTTTAGAGCCTGTGATTACTAGTTTACTATATAATGTAATTATGCAATTGTAACTCATGCAAAAGGACAAAGTAAGTGCAAAAAAGAGGCTATTTCTATAAAAACAAAATTTAAAGTTTTGAAAAGACTGAATTAAAGTGAGTCACTACATATAAAGGAGACAATACAGTGTTTGTCTTTCTGTGTTTGGCTTATTTTACTTAACATAATGTCTTCATTTTTTCACAAATGGCAAGACTTCCTTACGTTTTAAGGGTGAATAATATTCCATGGCATGTATATATGACAGTTTCATTATCCATTCACCTGGTGATGGACATTTAGGCTGCTTCCAAGTATGGTGACTGTCATTAATGCTGAAATAAGCCAAGTGGAGAAAGTCAAGTATCATATGGTTTCACTTACTTGTGGAGCATAAGGAGTAACACAGAGGACAGTAGGAGAAGGAAAGGAAATGAGAAGTAGGGTAAATTGGGGAAGGAGATGAAACATAAGGGACTTGGGACTCAGAAATGAACTGAGAGTCTTGGAGGGGAGGGGGTGGGGGGGTAAGTAAGCATGATGGTGGGTATTGAGGGCACGTATTACATGGAGCACTGGGTATGGGGCATAAACAATGAATCTTGGAACACTGAAAAAATAAAATAAATTAAAAAAAAGAATAGAGTTTTGGGGTGCCTGGATGGCTCAGTCGGTTAAGCATCCAACTCTTGGTTTTGGCTCAGGTCGGTGATCTTGTGGTCGTGGGATCTGGCCCCATGTCTGTCTCCACACTCAGCTTAGAGTCTGCTTGAGATTCTTTCTCCCTCTCTCTCTGCTCCTCCTGCTCATGCTCTCTCTCTCATTCTCTCTCTCAAAAAGATAAATCTATTTAAAAAAACAAAGAATAAAGTTTTTGCAAAAATTACTTAGAACCTCAATATAGAAACCAATATTTAAGGGAAAAGGTCTTGGACCTACATAAAAAGATTAATAAATCAATGTATTTGTATTTTTAATAAGTAAAATGTTTATTTCAAGCACATAATCTGTTTTGGTTCCCAGCTTTAGCCTAACAGCCATTGGTCCTAATTATGTCAGATATGTCAACTCCATCCTACAAAAGATTCAACAATAGGTTTTCAAACTTGTTCCACTGTCACTCATGAAAACTGATCCCAGTGGCCCTCACTCCAGAAGAACAGTGTGTCGAGATGAGAATTGCTGGGGTATGGTAATGAGGAATAAAACACTTTTAAGAACCACTAATTTCAAGACAAATACATGCTTATTTCATTCATTTATTTTTAAATATTCCATTATTATTTATAGCAAATTTAAATGACTATATATGTAATTTGCCTTTTACTTAATGTATATATCCAAGATACATATTTTCTAGATGCAGGTACTAATTTAAGAGGACATATTTATGAGGGCACACTCAGCAAATTACAAAAGCCAGCAAAGAGTAACCACACAAACTAAAAGCTTTTAATCTAGATGTGTCTCAGGCTTCCCACAAATGCAGAGCTCTAGATTAAAACATTGCCTGCCATAAGCTGTCAGAAGAATCTCTCACCTACATTACTTCGAAATGCAGGCACTTGACAGCCATGAAGTCTCCAAGTATCTGAAACACTGCCCCTCTGAGAAAAAAAGGCACCTTGTAAAAAGCTTTTTGCAGAGCAGCTCTGCCTGGATCCTGTTGAATGGGAACAGAGAGAAACTATCCTCGGGGCTCTCTTTCCCCTGCTGACTAGATGTGGGCTGAATTTGTGCACAAAAGCCTAAGGGAAGTCAGGGCACTAGAAAGCCAATTGCCTTTCTGAGATACCTTGATTTGAAATCTTGTTTATCAGAGGTGTTCCATACTGGATCACAGAAAACTGACCCAATCATGTCTTCTTAATGGAAAGTATCAGAGATAGATGAACAATGGGAACAGGGGTCACCTGAGCTCATGTTATATCCCAATAACACAGAGCTACAATTTCTAGTTCACTCTGACAGATGACGTACATTCCTGTCTTAGAAAGACTATGCCTTTGTATCACAATCCTCAAAATAAATGGTCTTAAAGTTAATTTGTACACTCCTCAAGCTTTCAGCCTATGTGTCACACTACTAAAACATCAATAGTTTCATTTTGAACACATACAAAATATAATTCAAAAAACATAGTAACTGTTTTGCAGATCATAGAAATCACTATGTGATTCAGAGGCAAACTGATTCCCAAAATAGAAGAGATCATGTAATTTTTTTTACATGACTGCATTTCCAGTACAATGAAACTCACATAAAAGAAACTCAATAAATTAGAACCAAGCTAAACAACAGAAAACATCTGTGTTAATCTTCATCTAGAGACTAAACTTTTCCATATCAAGTTTTAAAAGTCACAATAATCAGAACACATTAATATGGAAAACATAGGAAGGAATTCACACTTTAATTATTAGTCACAAGTACAATGGTAAATACGGAGTTAAGACCAGTGAACTATCTTTTTAGTTAAACAATCAAACATAAAATACATTAAATGGCATTAAATTGCTTTACCTGGCCATATTTATTTGTGTTCATACATGAAGCACTGGATCTAAGCCATACTATAAGATGAAATAGAAAAGAATTCTAGTTATAGAGCCATTCAGCCTGGTTCCTAAAAGAGAACATCCTCAATAAATATTATTTAGAGGAATTATAATATGATATACTGATTTTTATACTACATATTCCATAAAACCTTGCAGTAGCAGTTTCCAAATTATATTGCATGCAACACAGATTCTCAACATATATCACTAGGTATTGCTTGCAAAAACTTTTCTGTGTTCAAACACTTATAGGACTTGCTGGATGTTGTGAACATCCCTTGGAGTATCAGAATGCACATTAGCAAATGTAAAGTGCTGAGAAGGCTTGCAGGCATTCATTAACCTTGATTCCAATTTTTCCTCAAATTGTTTGACCACAGAAATATTTTCCAAGAAATACTTATTAATATCTCATAGAAAATTGATCTACTATACAGCTTGGTCCACTGCCATAAAGACATTTGTCTTTAATCAAACTTTGGTGAACTAGATAAGAGCATTCACAGTTCTGTAGATAAGAAAATTAAGGAATTCATTAATTCCCATTGCTTATTCAAAGATTTTAAAAAACAGATGATTGCTATATTTCTACCTTTACAGATGCCAAAATCTAATATGCTAAAATTTGATTAAAAAGACTTCCCAACCTTGACAATATTTTCTAGCAGCAATTAAAAGATCTATAAAAAACTGCAAGTAAAAACAAACTATTTTAAATAACTTGTCTTTTTTTCTTTTTTGGTTTTTGTTCATTTCCTTAAATTTCATTTATGTATTTATTTATGTATTTATTTATTTATTTATTTATTCGTTCATTCATTCATTCATTCATTTATTTGGATTAAGTTGTCTTTAAACAAAATAATTACAAGATTTTGCTTTATGCCTGTGTATTGGTGGCTGAAAATGGTTTCAATTGGTCCGTTTTTATGAATTAAATAATTATTGGCAGCAGATTCCTAAATATTTTAAATTCTCTTAGAAAATTAGTGTTTTGCCTCTTTCTTATTTTTTGCAGAATGACTACTTTAAATTATAGACATAAATGTTAAAAAAAGTTATTCATCACTATCATGATGTTTGTGAGCACTGTTTAAACAGAGGAAAACAATATGTGTTCTTTAGTTAAACATGATTTTCCTCAAGTGTAAATGGACAAGATTATGTCTTTTGACTGAATTGTGATCATCTTTTGAAGCCACTTAGATGCCAAAGCTGAAGTGTTGACAGCTTCTGTCTCAAGTCTTCTTGCAGCTAATCAAATAGTTGATGCCAACTTGGCAGCATCAGTGCCCTGTTGGATAGACAACCGAGAGTCCCCGAGTCTGGGTGAAAAATTTGGTCTGGCAGCTAGGGGAATTTCTACAGAAAGCAATCAACGACAGAAAAAGAGTTGCATTTTGAACTGTTAAGAACATACGATCTAAATATGACAGGTATATTACAGTAAATATTAGGATTTCCACCATGGAAATTCTGGCTGGCATTGTTGGATTTAATGTTCTGAAGTTTAAGAACAATCTTTGAAGGTTATGATACAGGTAAATCCATTTGTCTTTTTACAGTATGAATTCCCTCTATTATGCTTGTTTGTTTTTTTAAAGCACTTATCTACACTAACACTATAACAATATTTACCTAAAGCTTTCACTAGTACTTATGAAGCTTGTTTTATTTTTAAATCTCCAATTCACCTAATGTTAATTCTCGTGCCTGATACATATAGTAGGAACTCAATTTTCCTTTCCTTCCAAATGCTAATATTTGTCTAAATGTCATTTAAAAAATAAAAATTTTTGCCATTATTTCAAATATATCTAATAAAGCCTATATCTGCATTTAATCTTATTCTAGTTCTTATACTCATTGTTCTGCTTCACAGTTGTATTTATGTTTTTATTCCTACAAGAGTAATGTCTTAAAAATATACTGGAGCTTTATTATGTATTTTTATACTGGAATATAAAATTGATCATTTTAGTCTTCAAAAACTGAACACTTAGCATATATTTTTTCTAGGCTTTTTTTTTTTACCATATCTTGGTGATTGGAATCACTGGTGAAGGAGTTCCTCTAATAAAAGCCTGGGCTTCAGTAATTTTACCAGCAAGCACTTGGAAAGTTTCCAGAAACAAAAGATTCCAAGGACAAGGAAATTATTGCAAAGCACTAAAAAGATGAACTCCCAACTTATTTTGAAAAACAAGTGATTTTATATTTATAGCTATGAAAAACTATAAATTTTGTATTGAAGATTAAAATGAAAAACAGATGAGTGTTATGTCAAAAATATTAAATAGAAATATATTTAAAGCATTTGGAAAAATTCAATGTCTCTTCTGAGCAATAAAAGCAAACTAAGAGTACAGCTATCCATTTCTTATCAAATAAAGATAATCTAAAACATCTTGCTTAGAGAAAGACAAATACTGTATGACTTCACTTACATATGGAATCTAAAAAGCCTGAACGCCACAGAAACAGAGAGTAGAATGGTGATTACCAGGGGCTGGGTGGGAACTAAGGAGAGGTTGGTCAAAGGGTACAAATTTCCACTTATAAGGTGAATACATTCTGGTTATCTAATGTACAACATGAAGACTATAGTTAATAATAACGTATAATATTCTAGAACACTGCTAAAAGAATAGATCTTAAATGTTCTCACCACAAAAAATAAATGGTAATTATATGATATGAGGGAGAGATTAGCTAACACTATGGTGGTAATCAGTTTGCAATATAAAGTGTATCCAATCAACACACTGTACACCTTAAACTTATACTATGCTATAAGTCAATTATGTTTTGAAAAATAAATAAATATCACCCTTATGGTAAAAGATTAAGTCAAAAACAAGTAACCACATATTATGGCTCTTATTTAATATTGCTTTGGAAAGCCCAGCTAATGACATGACACAAGAAAAATAAGAGGAATGTAAATCCTGGAAAGATGAATGTCTGTCTGAAAAAATATGAAATACAAACTTAAAAACAATTGTAACTAGAGAACTCAGTTACAAAATAAAAATATTAAATCCAATTTCCTTTGTATTAGAATTAGTAAAAAAATAAAAATCCATAAATAACTAAAACTCTATATACAAATGTAATGAAATACTTTGAAAAACCAAGGCTGACACAAATAAACAGAAAAACAGGATAAATTTTCAAGTGGGAAGAGCCAATATTTTGACGTGTGTTCATTTTTGTCAAAAAGTGTTTTAGAGAATACAAAATTTGCTGCAGTTTTCAAAATAGCCATGCTTGATTTATTCTGAATAAATTTACATCATTATTGCAGGTGCTTTCATTTCTTTTTACGTTATATAGCCATAGTTAATCCAGTGATGTTAGTGTGTGTGTATCCCACCCTCCAGTGTTTGGTCCCCTTCCTTTCTAAGTGGTACTGCCCTTGTTCAACACCTCATTTTCCCACATGACCTCAGGAGCAGCTTTGGCATATTTTTTATGTCCTGAGTTTAGAAGGACACTCTTGCATCTCCTTTGCCTAATCTCTATTTCACAATCTTGCTAATAGTCTGAATAACTCCATAAATAATATTTCTATTTCCTATCTCTTACACCTTGAATATATTCTACCTACTGCTAAAATAACTTTTCTAAGATACAGATCAATTGATGTTGCTACCTTCTTCAAAAATCTTTAGTAGTTCCCAAATGCCTACTGCATATCATTCAAAGTCTTTGAGTTATCACTTGATACCTTCCAATGTCAAGATCCAATCTTCCTCTCAACAATACCCCTTTCCTAAACTTTCCATCTTGCATCTGCTCCTCAAACTACTTTTTCCTTTCTCCATGGTCATATTTTAACCATCCTTAAAGTTACAGACCAAATTCTTCTTACCTCCTTTGTCAAATCAGTCTTCATGCCAGTCTGAAATTAAAATTCTTTCTCCTCTGTATTCTGATAACATTTTTTTTGCAAATCTGCACTAGCATTTATTCTATTATTCCATTATGAAATATTCATTCTATGTGGTTATTTGTGTACTGTATAAATGGTAACGTCCTTCAGGGCAGAGCTCATGTAATATTTATACTTAACGTTCCCTACTGCACCACAGGCACAGTATCTTGTATTTAGTAAGTAATCAATAAATGCCTGATGAATTTATTAAAATTAGCAACTTAATGGAATATAAGGGGGTACATATTTCTCTCTTCAATTTAATTGTAGCCATCATTTTCAGATGTTCAGTGTGTTCCACAGAATATACTAAGCAGGGTGTGCCTGGGTGGCTCAGTTGTTAAGCATCTGCCTTTGGCTCTGGTCATGATTCCAGGGTCTCAGGATCGAGCCCTGCATTGGGCTCCCAGCTCCGCAGGAAGCCTGCTTTCCCCTCCCACTCCCTCTGCTTGTGTTCCCTCTCTTGCTGTGTCTCTCTCTGTCAGGTAAATAAAGAAAAATCTTAAAAAAAAATATACGCTAAGCAACGTCCCTTTTATTCTCACACAGCTTGATAAAATAGGTATTATTAGCCTCATTTGTCACATGATATACTAAGCACATTACATTTCATTCCATTTTAATCTCATCGAACTCTGTGAACTACATATTTAGTGGCCTCATTTTTCAGTTAACCAGGAGAGTATATTTTGACCAAAGTGGCAGACCCACAGTTCAAACTCAATTCATTCTTACTATAAGCCTGTGTGTGTGTGTGTGTGTGTGTGTGTGAGTGTGTGTGTGTGTGTGTGTGTTTGTGTGTATGAACGAGTAGAGTAGAAGATATATCTTAAGCCCTAAGAATGAAAGGATTCTGATTAAAAATATAGAAGACATATGTACAATACAGGATGTACAAACATCTGCTACTGTGGAGTTATAAAGAGTCACAAAATAAAAAAAAAACGTTCAGGAGATACTTTTTTTTCTGGAAGAGGGCACTAAACTGGCAATCACTGAGCAATGAATGGTTCAGTGTGCTTAAGAAAGACAGGCAAAATAAGTGAATTGTGTAGCATGTAAAATATATCACAATACAACTATTAACAAATAATTACTTGAGGAGCTTTTTAAAAATGGAGATCTAGGTGTTCTACCTCAAGGAATTCTGCTTAGGAAGGACACAGGATGGTACATTTGTAGAAATCACTTTTAGCTCATTCTGACTCAGGAGTTTAACTGTTCTTATTTTGAGTATTCCTGGCATAGACTGTTGAAAATGCAGAGGCACTATGTTTAGTTTTTCAGATCATATACTACACATTCCTGTGGTACCATTTGTATTATACACTTCATGAATGTTGCTCTCTGAAGGTGTGCAATGAACAACCTATACAGATGCACGCAATAGCCCTATAAAAATATATGCTGAGTGAAATAAGCCAAGTAGATAAAGTCAAGTATCATATGGTTTCACTTACTTGTGGAGCATAAGGAATAATATAGAGGACAGTAGGAGAAAGAAAAGAAATGGGAAGTAGGGTAAGTTGGGGAGGGAAACAAAACATAAGAGACTTTGGACTCAAACTGAGGGTCATGGAGGGGAGGGGGTAAGGGGATGGGTGAGCCTGGTGGTGGGTATGGAGGGCATGTACTGCATGGAGCACTGGATATGGGGCATAAACAATGAATTTTGGAATGTTGAAAATAAATAAATAAATAAATAACATGGTATGATGGGAGGAGGGAGGACTGACATTTCCTCAGCACCTGCAAACTGGCAGTTACTATGCAAGACACAATATGTAGGTAGGTATGTAGGTCGGTTGGTCAGTCAGTAGAGCAAACTTAAATTGTTTAGCAATCTTATCAACAACATTTAATGTTATTATCATCTTTGTTTTATATATGAAGAAACTTATATTCAGAATACTTAAATAATATTCCCACATTTCACAGCTAGCACTAAGTCCTTCATTCATTTGATTTAAAATAGCCATTAATGTCTACCATATGCCTGGCACTAAGGGAACTAAAACCAAGTAGCTGAAGAAAATTGTATTAAAGCAAAGGTATCACAGACAAAATTCCAGCCTTTTACTTTACATAGAATACAGCATCAATAAGTCATCTGTTATCAGGTGGTGTTTTGTATTGATACTAGAAGTAGAACCATCATGAAAGAATCCATATGAATGTATCACAGTACACTCTCACCAAAACTATCAACTTCTTATAGCAATGACCAAGACAGTCATCAAACAGAATTTCAATTTTTTAAACTGACAAACTTTCACTTTCACAGCAAACACTATGTGTCAAGCCTCTGATAAAGATAATAAGAGCTCTTTACTTTTGATGCAACCTCAAAAGAGCCCACCTGTAAATTGAGGTAGTCTTATAAATGATTTGATAAAAATCACAAGGCCATTAAAATGTTCATTTTCACTATTGACCCACAGTGACCACTCTTTTCTATTTTCCTGGGAGAAGATTTTGCCTTCTCTTCCATTTACTCTTTATGTCATTAAGTAAACATAATACTTCCCCCACCAAAAAATATCTTCTAAGGATAAATGCTGCTGTTGCCTTATGATGGTAGCTCTTAAGTATACTTAGAAGATTTCTTGATTTGGAGTAAAGCTGACAGTGTTTATGCTGAATCACTTCTCTGAAATGGTTAGTAAAATTAGAAATGCAAAATAAGTAATTTAATTCTTATATGCAAGGAGCACTATCATAGAAAACAAGAAAGCATAGCTCTTATTTTCCCAAGATTTATAGTATTTTCCTGTTTTCATAAAGAATATGTGGCTACTTTCATTAAAAGTAAACCATTAATAACCAGGATATAAAGAAGTACATCCATATAGAGATCTACAGTCTCCAAAAAGGACACCAGGAAGTGTTCTTCTTGCAAAACCAAAGTAAAATAATTACCAGGTTTACATACATCATTTAGAAACCTAGCACTTACAAATACAGAAGACAGTAGGAGAAGGAAAGTAAATGGGAAGTAGGGTAATTCAGGGAGAGAAAGAAAACATGAGAGACTTTGGACACAGAAACAAACTGAGGGACTTGGGGGGGTGGGAGAGCCTGGTGGTGGGTACTGAGAGCATCCATTGCATGGAGCACTGGGTGTGGGGCATGGGCAATGAATCTTGGAACACTGAAAAAATAAAATAAATTTAAAGTCAAAAAAACAAAAACAAAAACAAAAACGTAAACCTAGCACTTAGCAAAAATGTCATGCAAGATAATGAAAAGGGAAATAATCTCAATCTGGTATCTTTGCCCTTTAAAGCTCTTTATCACCAGACTGCCACGTGCAATGTTTATATTCAATCCACCTGTTAGGAGTTTGGGAATTGAAAATTTAAAATATCAATGTTCTGTTTGACTTTTTGCCCTATCCTTGCCCAAAAAAGTAACATCACAAAGGCAAAAATACAAAGTACTTTAACACTTTACCTTGGAAAAACTAAAATGCATACAAAAATACAAACTTAGGGGTGCCTGGGTGGCTCAGTGGGTTAAGCCTCTGCCTTCAGCTCAGGTCATGATCTCAGGGTCCTGGGATCAAGGCCTGCATCGGGCTCTCTGCTTGGCAGGGAGCCTGCTTCCTCCTCTCTCTCTGTCTGCCTCTCTGCCTGCTTGTGATCTCTCTCTCTCTGTCAAATAAAGAAATAAAATCTTTAAAAAAATACAAACTCAGAGAAAGGAATAAAATGAACAACAACATACCTATCACACAGTTTCAAAAAATAACCTATATACAACCTTGCCTCTCCATTCCCATTCAACCTCCCCTCAAATTATTTTGATACAATTTTTATCCATAAAATATTGAATTTATTTATCCATAAACTATTAAATTTATTCAATTTATATTTCTAAAAATTAAGGCCATTTTTAAACATAATCATTATATAATTATCTCACCTACAAATATGAAATTAATATAACCAGTCATATATGAACAAAACAAAAAATGAGTATCTGATGAAATTTATAACCTATAATAATTACCCTTACATGAATAAAACTGCAGTACTGTAATTTTAGATAAGCTCTGAAAAACAAGTCTTGCTGGGGATTAATGGCTTATAGAATTTGATACAGAAAAAATGTATCATGTCCTCCAATAATTTCAGTAGTCACACTACTTATCGTTTGATTCAACTTATTTAATTTAAAGTTAAAGTAGTAGAGCTATCGATAACATTAGAGCATGGGTTATAACCAAAAAGATGAGAGAAGATGAAAAATTCGTCAGGAAACTAAGACCCAAATATGATCATAGAGCCTTCCATGCCTTCATTCAGCCATTTTCAACTTTTCCTTCCCTTGGTAAAGTGAACATTAAAAATCAGTTCATGAATTTTCCAGTGATGTTTCTAATAAGTTAAGACTTAACTTTAATAGACACATCCCTTTTAGGAGAGCAAGTACTGTGCTTTTCATTACTTACTGAGTTTCCACATTTTTTCATGTAAGATAGAAAGAGTAATTTACCATGCCCATTTTACAGGGATGTTGGAAGTTCATATAAAGTCAGCATCTCTGTAAGGAGGTATGCCTAATACACATTACTCTTATTCTATGATTTAGGATAACGTCCCCAAAATGCAAATTAGAAAGTAATGTAATTGAATAGCTTTTTCATATTTATCTTTATTTCTAGCACCATGGTATAATGAAAAATAGACTGAAGTAGGAGTATATTTTTAATATCAAAGCATATACAGAATTTTGATTTTGATTTTAGGAGTAATTTATTCTAATGTGGCCTGATTTCAAGGGTGATGCATGGTGGTGCTATTTGTAATTGTACAGTATTTCAATGTTGAGATACTATACTTTCAATTCAGTCTTCCAGGAATTATTCCTTCCTTGTGCTGCCAACACACACTATAGAGTAAGCTAACATTCTTGCTATAGGTGTTCCCAGTCTAGTGGCAAAGGCAAATAAATCATCCATTATAATGGAATACGTTGTGGACTATGATGGGTGTTTGAAGAACATTTTGTGAGTCTATTTAGGAGACACATCTAAGTGTGAAAGGGATGAGGACTGGGGGAGGGAATCTCTGAGAAGACTTCTCATAGGGGCTAATGCTTGAGTCAAAATTTGAAAAACAAGGAGGAGTTAGCACACTGAAGGTAGAAAAGAAAGGGGAAAGTCACAGTGAGAATGGAAACGACAAGGGACAAAATGGCAAAAAGTTGAGGCAAAATGAGGACATAATAAAAAGGCCCATTTACTAGAATGTGGCCTACACCAAAGCCAACATGTTTGCTTTGATTGTTAACATATCCTCAAACATCTAGAGCAGAGCCTAGGACATAGCAGGAACTCAATGAACACTGAGTGATCAAATGCATGTCAAGTTAAGGTGTTTCTAGTTTATTCCCCAAACAGAAGAAGAACCACTGAATGACATGAACAAAGGATTAACACAATCATATTTAAGACACCAGAAGACCTCCTTGAAAGCAATGTAAAAACATTCACAAGACGAGCCAGGCTAAAAGCTAGAACACCAGGAGAAAGCTAACATAGATCTCATAAAACATAATCACGTCTAAGAACCCAACAATTCCCCTCTTATGTATACACTCAAGAAAAAGGAAAACATAGATCCACAATTGCACATGAATGTTCACAGCAGCTTATTAATAATATCCCAAAGCTGTAAAGAAGCCAAATGAACAACAGATAAATAAAATTCTGTATATTCACATTATGCAATATTTTTCAGCAAGAAAATCAATCAATAACTTATACATGCTACCACAGGGAACTTTAAAGACATTATCCTAGGTGAAAGAATCCAGGCACAAAAGACCACATGTTGCATAATTCTGTCAATATGAATGTCCAGAATAGGCAAATCTACACAGACAAAATATAAGTGAGTGGTCGCCCAGGGCTGGGCAGGAAGAGAAGGAAGGCAGATTCAGCATGACTCCTAATAGGTACAGTGTTTTTTTAGGAAGAACAAAAGTGCTCTAAGATTAGACTGCGGTGATGTTGCACAACCCTGTGAGTATATTAAAAACCAATGAATTGTACAGTCTAAATGGGGAACTGTATGCTATCTAAATTTTATCACAATAAGACTGTTGAGAATGTGGGCAGGGGGAGGAGGAGAGGGAGAGAAAGAGTATTAATCAAGACCAAAAATGTAGGAATGTGTAGGGAATGAAAAGTAGGTATTTATGTTAAGGATGTTATAGAACTAAATGGGACATTTATTCCCATTCATGGTAAGAAATATATGAGCTGGAGACATTGCTTTTGAAAATGGTCAGAGATAACTGCTGTTTACTAAGCAGTTACTATATTGCAGGCCTTGTTTCAACTATTTTACAATTATTACTCCATTTAATATTCACGTTAACCCAACAGAATTATGCCTATTTCACAGGTTGTTAAATTGGGGCACAGAGCAGTTCAGTAACTTGCCTATCATTACACATCTACAAAGTGCAGAGCCATAACCTAAACCAGAGCAGGTGATGTCCAGAAGCAGAGATTTCTGAGCCAGACACACTTGGGTTCAATGTCTTAAGACTATGGTTTTTAGAAGGACATTTAATTTAACAGTATGATAACACAATTCTTAGTGTTCTTCAGTAGATTACATAAAATAACATACCTATCTGATACCAGCATAAACACAATAAATAGTGATTTATTATTATTTGGGCAATGAACCTTTGTATCTTGTGGAATATAACTATTTTCATGGTTAAGCTTCTGATTTGCTTATTGAGGGTAACTGTTACTAAAGTGCTGGATAAACATTGCTAATATATGGATTTTAACTAAAATCCTGTAAAGAAGAAATCTAATCCACTGAATTTTGTAGGATTATCTGATGGACAAAAACCACTATTATATCCAGGTTTAATTTGAATATGCACCTAATCAATATAGATAAGTCACAGATCCTCCATAGGAAGGTATCAAGATACTAAGAGGCAATTTAAGTCAAATAATAGATGCTATAAATGTGACTCCATTCTCTAGCCACTGTAAAGTAATAGCCCTCTTTTGCATAACACATCAGCGACAGCATCTAAAATTAAAATAACTGTTTAAAGATTCTAAAGAAAGCTTTTCAAGATCCAAGTTTTATATTTGTCTAGAAAAAAAGAGTTGGATGTTCTGTTATTTCCTATTTGCAGATGCATAAAGCAATCACTTTAGAAAATGAACACTTGGTTAAATTTATAGCTGGTGTGTTCTCATTGAGACTAATCTATGCTGGCTCAGCTTAACTACAGCATTGTCAGTGCCTGTCTTGCTAAGCACACCCAGCAAATTTCACAATGGTCAACATCAAAATAATGCATTACATATATTTTCCAAATATTACAATGTAACTGCACATTTTATAGAGAGGGAACAAGAGGAGAAATTTTAAGAAGGAGAAAAATGCAATAAAGATGAATTTCCATTAACAGCTAGAAACCTGAACATTGACATGGTGATTTATTTCTTTCCATGCAGATTAATGACAGTGTTTACCCCTTGATATTGACAAGGACATAATATATCTTGACAAATAATTAAAGAGGCTGCACTAGAGTTTATTTCTTGGTAGTGTCAACTGCCCTTCCTTTGGCATGATATGGAAAGCTTACATCAGCTGTAATTTTTAGTAACACCCTACAATTGAGTTCTCTTACAGCTTTATAAACGAATGTGATAAATTGATTATGCTAACAAGTGTGGGCAGCAATGAGTGTTTTACTGAGATTGTAGCTAGTTTCTAAACCAAAGGAATGATGACAATGTTATACATTAAAATCAATAGTTGTTTAATATTCTTATAAAGCCTAAAGATTTGCAATAAAGAGTTAGGTATAATCTATTCTGTTTGTAATACTTTTTTAAGTAAGAAAGTAAGACTGCTACATTAAATTACTGCTCAGTAACGAAACAAGTAATCAAATGGGAGGGGGGAGTTTTGGGTACCAGGTGAGAAAAAAATAATAGCAGCTTTAAGCATATGCCTTTTAAAAAGGAAATTTCATTTTTGTTTTTTAACTTCACAATGGAATTTCCAAGCTAATCACTCACTATTTAGGACTCTGATAATTAAGATTAAGCAATGATGAACTTTTAATATCAGTGTGGTACACTGACATTTCAAGATTACTTAGGCAATTTGGAACTAAAAAACAATTTCAGAAGAATGTTTATTTTCTCAGTGTTCATTTTTTATTCTGCTTTCCCTGCACTTTGATCAATTGAATTCTTCATTTTTCTGGTGCACATTTCAACTTGCCTTGAAGGAGTCTCTTTATCTGTCAAGAAATCTACTTAACAAATAAAGTTTTGGATACCTCAAATTTAAAGTTATAGTAGGAATGATAAGTTAAAGTATTCAGGTAAAAGTGAGAGAGTAGACAGGGACTAAAAGGAGGCAAAGACTGGGTAGGTATACACACTACAAAACTGATGACAAAGAGATGGTGAAAAGTACCTTGAGAATGGAGAGGGGGACTGCAATGAAAAGGAAGAAATGTGCAGAAGGTAAAAACTGTAGCTTTGGATCATAGACACTGGAAGAGTAGGAGAATGGAGGGAACCACTGAAGGAGCTGGTAAAGGTACTAATCGAATGCAGACAAAGCATGAGGAGATCCCACAGGTAAGCAAGTCCAAAATGGAGTCCAAGATGTGGAGAAAGGGGCCATTAACCCTCTCTATTCTTGCCTGAATTTCCAGGGAAATGAGATTTATAAAATGAAAATCAACTGAAAAAGGGATCACAGCATTTAAAAAGCACAGTTTAATGAACAACTGTGGGTAATGAGTTAAGGAATGAGTACATATGGAAATTAAATATATAGGAACAATTATAGGCATAATTCTGGAATTCTCCACACTGCAAGGAAAGAAAAAGAATTTGGAAACAAATGAAAGGTAAAATTGTTGGTTACTGTTGCACAAAATAGAAAGAATCCCCTTCTTTTAGTCACAGACAAGAAAGGTACTGAGTAAAATGTATGATAAAATTTAAATGAGAGAGAAAAGGGGGGGAGGAATCCAGGGAAGCATCAAAGAAGATGAACGCACAAAGTAGTAATAGGAAAAAAGTACCTCTCTGTAACAGAAATGCTGGTAGCATAAGGATACTTACACAGTGCATAATAAAGTGTTTTTGAATATCAGTATGTATAGCTTTTATAAAAAATAGAACTTTTATTCTATGATTTAAAGCAGATTTACCAAGAATGAATGGGATGAATAAAACAGACCAGTGCAGAATCACTAACAGTGGAAATGCCATCAACTTGTGGCATGTCTCTCACAGATATGACAGCACTAAAGCCCCAGCTTTTATCAGAAAATTCTACCAAAAAAACTTCTACAAAAAAATTTGAATATGTGAATTTAACTTCCAACTACAGGGTAAAACGTAAAATGGAGAATGGCATTTTGAGTGGATGACCTCATAACTACCTCTAAATTACACAGATTAAGAAATAAAGTGTTCAGAAACTTGGGTGCAGTTTCATTCTGATTTTACAGGAGAACCAAAAATAAGTTAAATAAGATTTCTGAACATTTAGAGGAAAACTGACTTGCTATTAGAAAAGTCATGTTAAATATTTCTCCTGTCTTCCAGAGTCCTCCCATGTTCTCAATCGTGTCCTTTATCATCCACATTTCTTAAGATGTGGTCCACACCTATTACCCCTCCTCTCGTTCTATTTCATTAGTCATCCCTGAAATCGAACTTACTATGATCACTAGAACCTCCTAATTAAAAAATCCAGTGGACACATTTCAGTGTGACCTTACTGAACATATCTTTTGATTGTGAAGTATCGATCATTCTATCTTTTCGGAAATTCTTCCATTTGTTTCCTTGAGATCACGTTCATTTGTCCATTCACTCAATTAAATATTGATTTTAATTTTTTCAAAAGATTGATTTATTTTAGAGAGCAAGAATGAGAACAGAGTGAAGGGGAGAGGGAGAGAGAATCTCAAGCAGATTCCTTACTAAGCACAGAGCCCAATATGGGTCTCCATCCCACAACCCTGAAATATGACCTGAGCCAAAACCAAGAGTCAGATACTCAAAAGACTAAGCCACCCAAGTTCCCCAATAAATATTGATTTTAAAACAATGATATGCCAAGAATCTTTACAAAAGTTAGCTTTACTTCACTATTTGAGCATTCTGATACTGCTCTTCCTTCTCTGACTCCTTGAAAGTTCTTCTCACTTGACCTAAAACTCTAGATGACTACACCTAACTTCATGGTTTTAAATATCAAAGATATCAATAATATCCCATGAAAGGACATAAGAAGCATGGATAAAAATTCCCTATGAAAGAAACTGGCATCGCTGGTAGCATAGCCTTTTAAAATGGTAATTCTACATATGTTAGATTCTAATACCCCACTTCTGGAATGAGAACCACAGGCATGCAAAGAGGGCTGCCACTGATAAGATTTTGCTGTACTTCTGCAATGTGTGGAGACAGAAAAATTGGGGGAATCATTAACACTCTAGAACATATGTTACTAAATTTCTATCTATAGAGTAGGCCAGCAACCAGTTCAAGTTCAAGTGAATGTTACACAGACCTCAAACTCTCTAAAACTAAATCAACACCATTCACCCCTAATTTCACCCCCACTCCCATTCCACAATACCTTCTTCTCTGATGCTTTCATCATATTGGTGGCCATGTCACCAAAGCAAGAAACTTGAGACTTTTCTTTAGGTAGCTCCATCTTTCTTCTTGTCTCATTCATCACCAAGTTCTTTGTTGTTGTTGTTGTTTTTTATGACAGCTTTTTTTTTTCAGATAAAAATCACACACCATAAAATTCACTTGTTGAAGTGGCAATTCACTGGCTTTTAGTATATTCACAATAGTGTGCAATAATGTCAATTATCAAATTCCAGAACATTTTCGTTACTCTCCAAAGAAACCATGGACCCATTAGCTGTCTCAGCCAAACTCCTACTCCCCTCAGCACCTGGCAACCACTATTCTACATTCTGTCTCTTTAGATTTGGGGCCAACATGTTGTCTTTGGTGTTTTAGTCCCTTTTAAAAGTACTTATTTCTAGAGTTCATTTATCTAAAGTAAATCTTTCCAGATTATTCCTCTGCTTAAAACCTCTGAGTGGTTAACAATTACCCACTGACAAAGTCCAAGTTTTTAATGTGGCTTAAAAGTTACTCCATGATCTGACCCCTAACTCTCCTGTCTCTATTGCCATCAAATGTCTCATGCTTTAAACTTTACCAACAGTGAATTACTAATGGTCCCCTGCAAACATACAATGTCACTCTTCATCTCTTAGAATCTGCTCAAGTACATTCATCACAGAATGTTCTTCTTACCTGGCCAACATTCACTTGTCCTTAAATACCTAGCCTCTGATTTCTCATGATCCTTTTCATGACATCCTAGGAGCAGAAGTTCTTCCTGAATACTTTCATAATAGTCCATGAAGATATGCATTAATGCATTTATCACATTGTTTTATAATTATCTGCCTGTCTCTTGCCTGCACTACAATGTAAGGTATTTGGAAAGACAAGACCAACACAGTCATCTCTATTTTCCAAGTTCTTTGTTAGAATTCTTAGAAGATAGTAGGCCTTCCAAAAGTATTTGCAAATGCATAAATTAATGAGAGCATCAATTAATATATAAACCCAATGAGGAATGATCAATTGAATGACCTTAAACATTACTGGACATACTGTGAAAAACTAATCTGTTTCATGAAGTAATAAAACAATAGACAGATCAATTACTGGAAGAAAAGAGTGAAACAGAGTATACATTTGGAAAATAGGACCCCTGGAACTTTCTTTAATCAGAAAATTTCAATGCAAGAGTACATAATCATGAATTGGGAATAGTGAGAAGAGGAAATTACACTGAAACTTGAGTCAGATTCAATGATTTACAAAGATGATGCAAATCAAGATTCTATTATTTTATTATGTAACAAATGATACAGCTATGTAGATGCAGACAACACTGAATTGAGAAAATGGAATGTAATAAACGTCAAGGCAAATTACTAATTCAGACAATCAACAGGGTCATTCATAACTAGAAGAAAGGTCTAACAAATTTTTAAAGTATACTGACTTAAAATGAGCTACAGACCTACCATCATTTCTTCAAACATTCAATATTGTCCATTACATGCATTCAGTGGTAGTCATCCTTAAGAAACAGAATGAGATTCTCTTTAAAGTTTGGCTCTTTTTTTTAAATTATGTTCAGGTTTTTATTTTTCAGAATAAATTTAGGGTTCCTTCACCTCAAAATCCACTATGGCTATGGTGACATTCTAGAAAGCCCTAACAAAGCCCTGAAGCCTGGTTTTGTAATCCTCTGTTGTGATGGAAAATAAAGCAGAGGTATTAAAACCTTATAAAACAAAGTCTCATGTGGTTGTGGCAATGTCTAGTTCCTAAAGGCTCAAAGAATAATTTTTTTCTTTTATCAAGGTAAAATGTTATAGAACATTATATGTTTCAGATATAAAACATTGTGATTTGACTTCTGTAAGGCACTACAAAGTGATCACCACCAAACTTTAGTTACCTTCCATCCACCCACCTCCCAACCTCCTTTCCGCTTTTATAACCATCAGTCTGTTCTTTCTATTCGTCTGGTTTTGTATCATTTTCTCATTCATTTGTTTTGTTTATTAGAATCCATAAATTGAGTAAAACCATACCATATTTGTCTTTCCCTGGCTTATTTCACTTAGTACAGTACCCTCAAGGTCCATCCATGTTGTCACACATGGCAGTATTCCATTTTTCTTCATGAGTGAATAATATTGCATTGTGTGTGTGCATATGTGAGTGCGTGTGAGTGCTCGTGTGTGTGTGTCTGTGTGTGTACACACCATATCCTCTTTATTCATTCATCTATTGAATATTTGTTACTTCCATATTTTGGCTACTATAAATAATGCTTATAAATTTGTATTTTAAATGCTGCGATGAACATATGAGTGCATGTATCTTTTCTAATTAATGTTTTCATATTCTTTAGATAAGTACCCAGAAGAATAATTAGATCATATGGTAGAATTCCTAATTTTTTGAGAAACCTCCATAGTTTTCCATAGTGCCTGCCACTGCCCCAATGTGTATTCCCACAAACAGTGTATGAGTATTCCCTTTTCTCTACATTTTCACAAACACTTGTTATTTCTTGCCTTTGGGGTATCAGCCATTGTAATGGGTGTGAGGTTATATCTAACTACTTTGGATTTGTATTTCCCTAATAATCAGTGATGTTAAACATCTTTTCATGTGCCCGTTGAGCATGTGTGTTTGTCTTCTTTGGGAAAATGTCTTCGGATCCTCTGCCCATTTTTAAACTTATTTATTTATTTATTTATTTGAGTAAAGTCGACACACAATGTTACAGTAGTTTCAGGTGTACAGCAGTGATTCAACAATTCTATACATTATGCTAAGCTTATCACAAATGTAGCTACCATCTGTCACCATACAATGCCATTAGTATAACATTGACTAGGGTCTCTGGGATATACTATTTTTTCATGTGACTTATTCATTCCATAACTGCCCAATGCCTGTATATGTGTGGGTTTATTGTTGGGATCTCAACTCTGTTCCATTGATCTGTGTGTCTGCTTTTATGTCAACATCATCCTGCTTTGATTCCTATAGCTTTATAGTATAGTCTGAAATTATGGAGCATGATGATTCCAGCTTTCTTCTTCTTTCTCAACATCACTTTGGCGGTTTGGGATTTTTTGTGGTTCCTTACAGATCGTAGAAATATTTTTTCTAGTTCTGTGAAAAGTGCCATTAGAATTTCGATAGAAAGAACTATTTTCTTGGATTCACCCAGGTACTCTTTTTGCATTGATGATATTTACATGATTAAAGGTTTTTGAGAGATACACATTTCCTATAAGCAGTCTATAGAAACAGATTCTGAGCACACAAATCCATATTCAATTAATTCATTGAGGCTCTATGCAATGTGTGATAATAATTTACCACTTATTTGTAATGTTCTTAAAGTTTGTAATTTGTTCTTAAAATGTCCCAGTGCAACTAAACAACTTTTCTTTTTATTATTTAATTTGCTTTTAACAGAGTCACAATGAATCGTATCATTTAATCACAGTTTATACAGAAAAGTCATATTCACTTAATGCCAATGCTCAAAATAAAGAAAAAATAAAACACTGACTTAATATCAAATATAATCTACAATCTTAAAATTTTTAAAAAGTAAAAACAGTTTTGCTTGTTTCCAATTCACTCTTGGTTTTGTACAATGAACATGATTCTAGGAATTACATAACTTTGACACCTACTGGAAATACATATATATCTGCATATGTGAACATGTACTTATGTATTGTTCTGTTCAAAAATGTTTTCTAAATATCACAATTATATAAGAATATGCTATAACTGGGAGTATATTACAGACTGAGGCTATAATAACGTACACACACATACACTGCTTTCTAAATACTTGGTAGGTAAATCCAACAAGGGAAATGATACACTGGCATGCTGAAATGACAGATCATTATCCAAAACATACATGTTGTTTCTTTTCTGAATGAAGAGACACAAAACTTACTTTGCCTAGAAATTCAACCTACAATGGTATTTACCATAAGATATTTAATTTTTAATTATTTTGAAGAGTATGTAAAGGCTGATCTAGAATAACAAATGTTGGTAAAGTTTAAGAAAATATTTATTAAATCAATTAATGGTCTTTTAATTCATGTGATCCCACTGGACCAAATATGTTTCACTGAAAAAGTAACTATACTGTAACAATGTGGCATATATTCAATTATTACCTCTATTTTACTGCTTACTTTGCAAACACACTCTATACAGTAGCCAAAGCAACTAGAAGTTCATCAGAAACTTGCCACCTTTTCACAAAAAGAATGGTATTCCTCTGCCTCTATGTTCCCTGTGAACCTTCTAGAATATACTGTATTGTTTGTGTTTATCTCACATTACAGTGAGCTCTTTGAGACCAGTGATCACACTTTAGGCACTCTGATCTTCCCAGCAAAGGAGCTGGGCTGTAAATATTTACTGAATTAATGAATGATAAAGAACTAATAAATCACAATCTACTGTGAATGTACACTTAATTAATCTACAATTATTATCAGCTATGTATATGTCTAATGACCACTTTTTCTACCCACTAAGTAATAAAATGTTTGAGAACTATGGGACTGTTCTGTACACATAGGTATTCGTCTTTCAACTGGTACATTAACTTGGTGTTTGGCAAATAGTCAACCCTAGAGATATGTATTGGTTAGGGGTACTAAAAGTACAAAGCAGAAAATTTCCTATTGTTTCAATGACTGTTTTAGACAGTAACAACTACTCCCTTGTTTTTATTTTCTTCTGTGTTACATTTTCCTTCCAAAAGCATTAGGCTTTTTATACACATGGCCCTAGTGTCCAAGATGAGCTTCTTTCTGAATATAATATTCCTTGTCCTTTCTTTGGAGGATGGATTTGAAAGGCCTTACAGATACACTGGATACTGCTCTATCTTGAAACCTCTGGAATATTCCCCAAATAGATTACAATTCCTTTGATATCAGTAGCGATTCATGTCTAATATAAGGTCTTTCTTAGTACTCATCTTTAATAATCCTATTCAGAAATTTTCTTCTAATAAAACACCTTTCAACTTTCACTGTGTCATGAACCAGCATCAATAGAGTACTTCTATAATACAGTTCAAATTTTAAACAGAATTTTATACAATTCACTGTGATATTTAGAAAATGCTTTAAAATAAAGCAATATGACCAGTATGAAAATTCAGAGTCAAAGTTCCAATATCATACTGACCTTTGAAACTTAGAAGGCTTATTTATAAAGGAACATTATTACCACAATAAAATTAAAATAATAGAAACCATTAAATTATTTTAGAATTCATATTGGATTATTAATATATAATTCCTCAGAATAATAAAGACTTCCGACATTCAGACACTGATCTGAGATTGTTAGTTGTAGTTTAGAATCAAACAGAGCATTGTGTTACAGTTCAAAACTCACAAAGCCTTGTGAACAGGTCAAACAAACTCTAATATGCTACATCTGCTTCTGCAGTTGCTGCATTTTTTTAAAGACAAAATGTCATTCAAACAGTGTTTTTCCTATTCCCACATGAGTTCTTACACTATTCAGAAAACTGATGGGAGAAAGATTACTTATTCATGAAAGCAGGGTTTCTTTGGTCATTCTAGATGTGATTGGCATTAGCAGGAACTATGTCTGACTCCAAAGATTTAAATATTCATTATAGCATAATCATGGCATTTAAATGTCTAAGCATTAGATGATTCAAAGTAATTCTCATTTTTGAATAAATGTAGCTTATTTTACATAGATGACCTAACATAATGATAAAGCACTACATCTCGATGCCTTTACTGTGTGGCAGACTAAAATACAGAACACTTAGAGATCTGTTAAAATATTCTACCAAAGTTTGCTTAGGTTATTAACCAATTTCATTTGAAAATTGATAAATAAATAAAAAAGGAAATGGCTCCTTACAGTAACTATACATATGCTTCCCTTTGAATGAATTAACTCTCCCTATAATAATATACATAAATTAAAATTTTATGACTGGATCACTGTATATAAAATCAAGGATAATTCAATCACTCTTAGAAAATGCTTTTTAAAATGGCTCCCTCTCTTCACAGAACAATAGTATAGATGGACACATGGGGGTGGGGGTGTACACACACCAATAAATATTTCCATAGAGTTTCCTGAAATCTGTACAAAACAGACACTATGAATTTCAATTGAAATGCTATAATATAAAGTATCACTCTTGCTAGTTGAAAATTTATTACTGGGTAAAATAATCTTTTACAGATTGTCAGACATCATTTGTGGACATAAGCCAAAGTTTAGATTTTAGTGAGGAAGTTCCAAGTGTATTTAGTATTAAAAAGAAGCAATATAACCACCCAAGAAAATGTCAAATTTCTACATTAATTTAGGTTATGGAAGAAATTTACTTTTCAAAATAGCTCTGTTGAGCTATAACTGACATATAAATATAAATGCCACACATATTTAATGGGTGGAACTTGGTATGTTTTAGTGTACATATATACCCAGGAAACCATTCTACATTAAAAATAATGAACAAATCCATCACACCCAAAAGGTTCTTCAAGTCCCTTTGTAAAATCTCCTTTTCTACTCCACCTCCATTGTCTTTAAGTTACAACTAATCTGTAATCTTTCACTAGAGATCAGTTAGCATTTTCTAGAATTTCCTATGAATGCAATCTTGCAATGTATACTCTTTTTGTTTGGCTTCTTTCAGTCAGCATGATCATTTTGGGATTCATTCATGTTGCTACATGCATTAATAGTTCATTCCTTTTATTATTGGGTCACATCACAGTGAATGGATATATCACCATTTTGAAAAACAATTGACCTGTTCATAAACCTTTGGTATGGTTCCGGTTTTTAGCTATTACAAGTAAAGCTACTAATGTTCATTTGTGTACAACTCTGCACATACACACAGTTTTACTTCTCATGGGTAAACACCTAGAAGTAAAAGTTGGGTCATATGGTAAGTATATTTTTTTAACTTCCAAAGAAACTAACAACTGATTTCTGACATGGCCATACCATTTTACACGCTCATCAGCAGCTGTTCCCTGTGAGCAGTATGTTTATTTAGTTAGAGAGCACATGCATGACCTGTATGTACATGTATTAAGACAAAAACATGCCTCCTCTATGTAATGTATACTACATACGAAGAAGTCCATTTTATAGGAATTGGAACATAAACTGACTATTCTAAATAATTATAAAAGCTGATTGTTTCCTTCCTCTCACAAGAGATTAAATACAAAAATAAAAGTAATTAACATTTATTGAGTGCTTACCATGTGAGCACTGCCTCTAGTCAAATGGTGACTATATATTATGTCATATAAATAATTACAATACCCCTATAATGATAGGTGCTAAAACAGAGTCCATCTTATAGATGAGGAAACTGAAGGAATAACTAAGTTGTCATGGCCACAAAACTAAGTGGCAGAGCCAGGCTTTGAACCTGGCAGTCTGAGCTCGTGGTTTCAGCTCCTAATCATAATACATTCCTTCCCATCATCCATACATTATTAAATGTTGCAATTTAGACTACAAAGCAATGAACTATCCCTCAGATTATTGCATGTCTTTGGTTAATTGCCAAAATACTGAAGTGATTCTTCTGTCAATTCTGTCCAATTTTATTGTTACTTTTTTGGGGGAAAGTATTTGCTAATCTTCATATTCCACCACAGCCAGATATATTGTCTCCAAAAATGTATTTTTGAACAGACATTTAATTGTAACATTTGATTATTACTTTAAACTTATTTTAGCAATATTTCTTAATATAAAAAATGTTAAAAATGAACATCATACTCCATACTCAGATTATAAACTGCTAAACAATTCTGAAGTCTTTGTGTGCCTATAATTGTTTTCACATATAAAAGTCAACATAACTCTAATATCTTTAATTTAGTATTACTAGGAACAGGGAAAAATTTATCTAATGCCCTCTCCCCCAATAATCACAGCAAAATTAAAATTTCCTTTCCATAATCATTGCTTTTCCTGGTTATAACCATTTATTCTACTAGAAAATTTGTGAGCGGTCTTGATTATAACTCACAAATATTGAATGTAATTTTCACATCTTTACCTGAAAGATATTTTATGAGTATAATTCTTTTGTAAAACATATACCAATTGCTCCATATGGGGTTAAATTCCAAATTTTGAACTAACCCATTCAAAACATTTTATAAAGCAGAAAAATGAATGGTGTTCCTTTAATACAACTCCCCAGTAACTGAGAACACATTTTATTATGATTAAAATGAATATAGGCATTATATAAATATGTAAATTTAAGTTTTAATGTATTCAGAGTTGAGCGCCAACTGTCATTAAGATTTTTGAAGCCAATTAGAAGTAGATTCGATATTTTCCTTTTTCAAGGAAATAGACAACATAATTGAATTGGGAAATTTGAAGAAAGTTTAATAAAGCAAACCAAATACAAACATTGTCAAGACAAGAAAAGGATGGAACAGGTATCAGAACCCAGAGATGGAGGGCAAGTTGGGGAGAGAGGACTTCCTGACAGAAGCTACAATTTTTTAAAAACATTCTGATCATCATATCACTTCAATAACCACCTTGCAGACAGAAAGCCAGAAAAATAAATAGCTCCCACTCGGTTTTCTCCCTGTCACTGATCTCCCTCTGGTGTTCTCCCCTGGTTATATACAACTTGGAAGACAGAGGACAGGGATCCCCTGATGAATTCCTTATAGGCCCCCTTTCCAAGGCACAGAACATATTGGGGAAGGTGAAAATGGATCTTGGGTGGGACAAACTGGAGATATCCAAGATCATGTCTTTAACCTCATAGCTGAAACATGAGTTTCAGCTCTCTTTTTTTTCACATATATGTTTACAAGTAAAATTTATTTAAGAGAGTATACTGCAGTTAAGTTCTTTTGTAAAATTAGTCTATTCTCAAAATTTATTAATACATTTTCTAAAAAGCAAATGTCAAGACATATGACTGTTTCTTATGTTTTTACTTTGTTGTGATTGTGTACATTTAGAACCAGAAGGGGAAGTATGAAGTTAAAAAGCATACTAAAGTAGTATTTGGTCCTTGATTGTGATTTTTCCCATGCTTATTTTAGGTGCATATTTAAAAAGTTTTAATTATACTATGTCTGTATTCACAAACATGGACAATCCAAATGGGAGAAAACATGAACCACTTTTATTTACCTAAGTATTTGGTTTTACAGGTACTACATAATAATGTTTAAACATCTTTCATGCTGCTATAAGAAGAATAACTGTCAATTTTTACCACTCTGTATCTGTAATGAAAACTCTAGAGTTATAGAATTGCTTTCTACAATTGCTTTTAAGGAATTCTCAACATACTAAGTTTACTTTAAAAAACATGAACTGATAAAACATGACACAAAAGATGCATTTTAGAAGGCCTTGAAGGAAAATATGCTCAACCCTGCCAGTATTAGTTTTAAAACAATTAATTCCAATCTCATTTTTCTTTACTACTGTATACTGTATGCCTTTAGCTTCACTTTAAGGAATGCAGTATGTATGCATGCATGTATGTATGTATGTATGTATTAACACATTATAATGTTGGAAGTTTATCAAATTTGTTTTACATTTCTTTTCATTAGCAAACTTGAGGGAAATTTCTACTACAGCGTTTTTTTTTTTTTAAAGTCATGTAAAAGATCAAGAAAAACAATTGTTAAACAGATAATGTGAGTAAAAAGGTTTCATTTTCACATATTTAGTATTAAAGTGGTTTATTCTATTAAAGTTTCTAACCCCATGCTCTTCATAATTTTTAAGTTGGTTTTATCCATATTAATGGAGTTCAAAAACTCAGTTTCAGATGCATCATACTGATTTACAGTTCAATACAAAATTAATTGCTCTATTTGCTATGTCCTTAAACAAGTTCAAAATGCTCCAATAAGAAATGGACCACATTCTCACGCATTCACTGCCTGAGAAAATTAGTGTTCTCCAGATAAAATCATTGTTAAGGTACCAAGTGTATTTTACATATCAAGTCCTTTACCTACTCTGGCTAATTTCTAGCATTCGCAGAATATACCAAACTATATTTTTTCTACTTTATTATAATACACAGATGAAACTAACATTTTCCTATAAAAACTTTCATTTTTTTTCTTTTTTTATTGTTACTAAATTTTTTTTCCAGTGTTCCAAGATTAATTCCCCATTCCCCACACCCAGTGCTTCACGCTTTAGGTGTCCCCAGTACCCACCACCAGGCTCTCTCATCCCTCCACCCCCGTCCCTCCAAGTCCCTCAGTTTGTTTCTGTGTCCAAAGTCTCTGTTGTTTTGTTTCCCTCCCTAGATTACCCTAGTTCCCACTTACTTTCCTTCTCCTACTGTCCTCCAGTTTACCCCTCATGCACCGCAAGTAAGTGACACCATGCGATACTTGACTTTCTCTTCTTGGCTTATTTCACTCAGCATAATCTCTTCCAGTCCAGTCCATGTTGCTACAAAAGTTGGATATTCGTCCTTTCTGATGGAGGCATAGTATTCCATTGTATATATGTACCACATCTTCTTTATCCATTCATCTGTTGATGGGCACCTTGGCTCTTTCCA